>CM054142.1:72642857-72655357 GCA_028751875.1 Rapana venosa | reverse complement strand
CGCACACTACCGACCCGGACTTTTCGCTTTCTAGACAGGCGCGTTACCTCTAGACCACCGATCCACCCAGACCACCGATCCACATGTTTTGTACTTCAGATAGAGCAATCCCTGCCTACCTCTGCTATGACAAATGAAAGCAGCAAAAAGATATTTTGTAGATCAGATTACCAGTGAATGATTCGACGGTTCTGATGTGCTCGGAATGCTCTGGAAACAGTCCTACGATGATGATCATGTGTAACCTGACACAGACTATCGCCACTGGCTGCATTGTGAGCCGTCACTATTCGCCAACTGTAATTCTCTCCTCTTTACGTGATAGTTATCCTCTCCTATATTATCACAGTGTCCTATAATTGTGTGCTTTCTTCTTTTCCCCACTTTTCGCTAATTGAAATAAACAAGATAAAATAAGTTAAAGCATGCACACACACACACACACACACACACACACACACACACACACACCAATAGTCATGTTATTTTTGATTGTGGACATTTAAAAACATTTTTACCTGCTGTACCAAGTTTGTCACTGGATCAGATTTTGTCCGAACCATCGTAACTGTTGGACAATATGTTAGGATTGATAAGAAGTCCGATAATTCAGTTTTTGTAGTATCTTAAAGTTAGTTTTTATTAAGTGCTGTTATCTGACACTTTTCTGTTATTGTTTGCGTTCTCTTGTTTAGATTACTTTTTCCCATCTAAAATCACTAAATGTGAATAGACCTTAAACTGAAGATATCAGACACACACACACACACTATAACTATTTCTATTTGTCTCACACTGGGAACAACTTCTACGACACTTCCAGGATAACCAGTCTGCCATAAAATGCAGTCCCGGTGAACAGTCAACTAGCGGATCATTCCAAACAACAAATCGCTTTCAGTGGTCTAGAGGTAGGCCTATCGCACCCTTCTGGACATTGAGAGGTGGGGGTTCATCCCCATTTGAGCCTGAACATTTCCCCCCATCCACTTGACCCTGAGTGGTGGTCTAGTCTAGATGAAGCCATAGACCCAGGTATCGTGTGCAACACGCTTTCAGCGCACGCCAAAGAACCCATTTCAACAAGAGGGTTGTCCCTGGCAAAATTCTCTAGTGAAAAAAGCCACTGTCAAGGAGGAACAATAACTATACTGACAGAAAGAAAGGGGGGGATGGGGGGGGGGGGGGGGGGAGATGGTGCTGCTCTTGTTGCAACACACCAGGAAAAGCAAAAGCAAAGATAAAATCTGCAGTGACTGAAAACGGTATACAAGAAGACAATTATTTGTTGTTGTGGATTATTTGTTTGTTTGCTTATTGTTTGTTGTTTTTAAAGAAACAAAACATTACAACGTAACACAAACTTCCCAATCCAAGGGGAACAACCCATTTTGTGCTAGCAGACAGGATTTTTGTGTATGTGTTGGGGGGGAGGGGTTAATGGACATCCGCCGGAAGCATGAGATACAGGAACCTCGTTTTGATAGGCGACACATTTCGGCGTCGTGGCAAACTTGTCGGCACACAACTGTGACGAGATTGTTTCAGATTGACAGGTGAGTGGCTTCATGAGATTACGTAAGGGGCCGGTTAAGAGAATGATCGTTTTTGTTACACGTGATTAAGATCTGTTTATACTTAAGGAAGTGTTTGTTCAGTGAAATGAGCTTCAAATGCTTAACCAAAGGCTATTGGTACACACTAGAGACGTAACAGAGGGGTGTGCCCAGACATAGCATTGTAACACGAAACTGAACAAGTGGGTATCTAGTTAAAGAGAAGGGTGTGGAGGAAACAGTGGTAGGGGAGGAGGGGCTGTGAAGAACGATACACTTGACGCACTTGTTATCAGGCCGATTCATCGACAGCTGTCGGTTAAGGATTTACAATCCTTACACCTGGATCTTGTTGCATCATCCAGCAACAATAATGAATGCAATATTAATGCATTGGACTGAATCGAAGAAACACAAATGGAATGTGTCAATCTTGAAATAAACTTTTGTTGTCCTGTCACTTTGACTAGGTCAGTAGGTGACTCAGTGTCACGGTTCCTGTCTACCCCTTGGCAGGTTTACAAACATTCAGTGCTTCATGTGCATGTACACATGGGTGCATCCACACTCACACATACACACACATGCATGGGCTCATGCACACACACATTTTCAACCAGACAATGAGTTAATGAGTTAAAGTTCTTCGGATGAGACTATAAACCCAGGTCCAGTATCTTGGAACATTAAATCCTGTTCCGCTTTTCGTAAGAGTAGGCCATTGTGTGCCGGTGGGAACAGATGACAGAATTTACAAATCCGCATACACACGGGGACTGGATGTAAAAAAGCACGTAAGTGCTTATTCCATTATCCTCGAGATAAAAAAATAAATAAAAAAATAAATAAATGATGCATAGATGCCACAGCCTAGTATTGTAGTAATACTAGCTCCACAGACTATGAATTATGATGGCTATATTATTCAGTATATCACCTAAAACTTAAAGTGGGCACACACACAAGTGACACACAGTCTCGCACACATCACACACACAACACGCATGCACGCACGCACGCACACACACACACACACACACACACACACACACACACACACACACACACACACAACACACACACACACACACACTGCATTGCTTATTCAATGTACCACCTGGAAATAAAACTTTGACTTGACTTGAGACTCTCTGGCCCAGGCCAAAAGCTGTGTCAGTTATTGATGTCAGCTAATTGCCAAGGCCTACACTAAAATGTTGTTATGTTGTAAAATGTTGTGTTGAGATTGCCTTCAGCCATGACAAGCTCTTAACATAACAACCTACACTCTTCTTTTAAAGGAGAAAAAAATCCTCTGAAGTTGGAGTATGGCTGCCTATTTGGCAAGGTACTTGAAATAGTCATACACACAAACTTCCATCCGGTGTGCTTCCTATCTCACAGTGATTCCCAGGTGGGATGAGTGAGTCAGAGTGCACGTTCTGGGTGACCCCCAGAGTGTAAAGCTGGGGAACGCACAACAACAACAACACAACTTGAGACTCTAAAATGCTGAAAATGTGGACCCACGCCATTCCCAACAAAGCCAATATTAATTTAATGCACCCTTTCCCATCCTTTTTTTTGAAGTATCAGTCTTGACCAGGGTATGGATTTGTTTGACATATGTTCAAACTTCATTAGTTCTGTTTTGTTTTTGGGTCTGGTTTTTAAAAAAAAAGTTTATTGAACTAACCTTTAACCAAAAATTTTTCTACATTATCAAACTAATGATGGGTTTGGTTTGGTTTTGCTTAGGGGGTTGTCTGGTCTTTTTTATTTTGGTTTTATTTTGATTTTCCCTTTTCGCTTATTGGTTTGATAGGGGTTTGTTGTTGGGGGTTTTTTTTTTGGGGGGGGAGTTGTTGATGGTGGTTTATAAACTTAATAAAGAGAGCAGTAAACCTATAGTATGTACTGAGTCTGACGTCCAGTGCTGGACACAGGTCATGACAATTTTTCAATTTGAGAAATTGGCTATTTTAGTTATTTTGTCTGATTGATGAGGCCATAGTCATACTGACTGTTAAGTGTTAAATAGACAAACTAAGATGTTTGATAATCTAATTGGAATTAATTGTTACAGCCACAGATCTATAGGCAGATCTATAGTCTATAACAGTATAACTATAAGCTAATAACTTATTATGATTTGATTTAAATTTTAATTGATCTTTAGTGTTTAATATCCACAGATCTGTATGTACAACTTTTCGATCACCTTGGTTTCCTTTTTTATCGAAGAGCAAGTAAGTCCACATGTATGTAAAACCTTTCACTATTTCATTACTTTGGTTTGCCTGTTTTCTTATCCAAGAGGGAGTTGGCTTTGATTGATCTACTTTTTGTTTTGTCCAGACTTTGAAAATGAAGGCTCTGATTCTGGTTGGAGGCTATGGAACGCGGCTGAGGCCCCTGACTCTGAGCACCCCCAAACCCCTGGTGGAGTTTGGCAACAAACCCATGTTGCTTCATCAGCTGGAGGCTCTTGTGGATGTGAGTTTGTCTGTTTTGTTTACTGTTTCAGTCAACTGCTTGTCCTCTTCACAGTCGTAATGTCATGTCTTACGTCGTTTATTTTGTTGATTGATAGAATATTAGGTGTTTGCTTTTAGAACTTTTCTGAATGTTCTTAATGATGTGTCACTCATGCAGAACATAAAATATGCTACACCACATCTACCAAGAACTTCTCATGGCAGACATTTAATCCAGTGCAGGCGCTTGCTGAATGATCTGTAACTCGCCAAAAATTGACATCACTTACTTTTTTATTTGATCTTTAACAGGCATATTTGATCTTTTGCTTGTATACTCATGCATGTAGGGGATTAAGACTCATGCAGGTCTGCATATAAAGTTGCCAGAAAAAATGGGGGAAAAACGTGCACTTACTTTCAAACACCACCACCATTAGGATTAGAATAGATGATCGTTGGCTTAACTTCTGGTTACATTTAGTGAAGGTCTGGAGTCTAGTGTGGAGTCTGAAGTAGAATCTGAGCTGTAACTGTGGGATGAGGGCTTAGAGTTTCATCAAGTTGTTTTGGTTTCATTGTGAAATGTTTTGATTTGTTCATTTGAGTAACAGTTCATAGTAAGTTCCTCCTGTTTATTAATTCAGGGTTGTTTCTGTGTTTTTGTTAGCCTCCGGCTAAATTACATTAGCTTTGATTAAGAATATGTCTGATTCAAGTGAAGAGGAAATGGTCAGAGTTTGACAGAAAAGAGGGAAGGATTAGAAACTTCATTAAGAGAAAGTGTGTGTGTGTAAGTGTGTGTGTGTGTGTGTGTGTGCACACGTAAGCCAAATAAGCAATGAAAATGACTTTATGAAAATGTTTTGACAAACATCAGAGCATGTGGCAGTTTTTTTATTTGTCAAAATACTGTGACAAGTACCCATCAGATGACAAAGTCTGCCTGCATTGGTTTCCCCTGCCTTGCCCTACCATTTCATCCTCTGTGTGTGTGTGTGCATGTGCGTGCGTGCGTGTGTGTGTGTGTGTGTATGTGAGAGAGAGAGAGATAGTGAGTGAGTGAGAGAGATAGTGAGTGAGTGAGAGAGAAAGAGCAAGAGAGAATAGTGTTGTGTGTGAGTGAGTGTACAAGTGAATGAAGAAAGAGAGAGTGTATATAATTTGTGAGTGATGTAATAATGTGTGTGTGGCCGTCAGCTTTCCTTTTTAGCTGTGTGTGTACTTTAGTCACTCAGTTGAAATCATTTGATTAATTGATGCACTCCTTGCTTTACATGACTGTGTCATTTTTCTCTGTTAACTTGTAAAATGTAACTTGGAAATATAACATTATTTTTTAAGACTTCCAGTCCAAGATTTCTTTGTCAGTTTGTTTCTCTGCTTTTGTTTCTGACTGACTGACTGACTGACTCTATTCTAGCTATTTGTCTGTCAGTATGTGTGTCTGTCTGCCTGTCTTCTCTTTCATTGTTTTCTTTTAAGTAATAATAATGATAACAATAATATATGGAATTTAAATAGTACTGTATTTTGTAAAAACAAATTTATCAAAGTGCTTGCAATCAGCCTATTCTTTAGACTTACTCATGCACCTGATCACAAATCATTTTAACAAATAGTATTTACTCATCATCATGACATAAGTTTACATTATTCACCTTGATCATTTATGTTGTATAAGATGAGACTGTAAACTGAGGCCCCATGTGCGAACGCATGCAGAACATCCTGCGCACATGTTAAAAACCTGTTCCACCTTTTGGAAGAGTAGGACATTGTGTGCCGGTAGGAGCGGATGACAAAAGTAAAATACCCCAGCATGCACACAGGTGTCGTGTTAAGACAACATCCCAGAGGTTGGTTGGATCTTAAGAGCTGTATACAGCATCGTTCTGGCAACTCCTGCGACGGCACTGGAACCATGTGTATCGGCGATTGCCTTTCTAATGGACCATTCCAGCGATGTGGAGGGAGGGGGTGTCTGCTGCACGGGTAACAGCTTGCCCTCCATACTGACTTACCCAGGCTTTTGGCTCTGGAGTATAAACACCTAGAGCGCACCTCCATAGTCTTACAAGACTGATGGATGCCGCCTACTACTACTGTAATATAGATAAGTATAGTAAAGGTCTTATCATGACATGGATGTGAACTGAAGTTGCACTTGCAGTACCTCTGTTTGTAGGCTGGAGTCAAGCACATTGTCCTGGCTGTGAGCTATCGAGCAGAGCAGATGGAAAATGAGCTGAAGCATGTAGAAGAACAGGTAAATTCAGTTAAATATCTTTTCTTCTTTCAAAGTATTGTGCAATTTTGTATGCTTCAGAAAAATGTGTGTGTGAGAGAGAGAGATGATGATGATGATGATGATGATGATGATGATGTGTGTGTGCATTCATGTACATGTGTAAGTGTAGGCTACAGTGCCTAGCAAAGCAAAGAGGAGAAATACCTGGCCTAAAAAGTTTGCAAGAGCGCATTGTATGTGTGTGTGTGCTTGTGTGTGTGTGTGTGTGTGATATCTTCAGTTTATTGTCTATGCACATTTAGTGATTTTAAACAGACGGACAACATGTGTGTGTGTGTACACGCATGTGTGTGCGCGCATGTGTGTGTGTAACACACGTGCGTGTACGCGCGCATGTGTGTGCGCGTGCATACGTGCATGCTTGTGTGTGTGTGTGCGTGCATGCGTGTGTGTATGTATCCATTTAGATCTGCATGTCTTTTTTTGATCATTCAGTTTATTCCGGATAGGGTGTCTTGATAGTTATTTTGATAGAAATCAGTTTTTTAATTCGATGAATTATTTGATATTCCTATTTATTATCCATATTTCCCCACTTTTGATGCTGATGCTGATAACAACAGTCACTTTTTCTGTTCAGTTGGGTTGCAAGATCACAATATCTCTGGAGACTGAGCCTCTTGGAACAGGTAAAAAGACAAAACAAAAACACCCTGTGTCTGTGTGTGTCACCCTCATCCTCTCTCTCTCTCTCTCTCTCTCTCTCTCTCTCTCTCTCTCTCTCTCTCTCTCTCTATCTATCTCTCTCTCTCTCTCTCTCTCTCTCTCTCTCTCACACACACACACACACACACACACACACACACACACACACACACACATTCCTTCATTCACTTACAACACACACACCACACACCCCACACACACACACACACACACACACACACACACACACACACATTCCTTCATTCACTTACACTTTGTCTCAAACACACTTACACCAACAGCTTTTTTAATCATTTTCAAGACTGAGCGAAATTCATACCACTGCAGATAGCAGAATCGTAGAATGTTTGAACAACACCAACGGATACGATATTTATCCAGCCACACTATGCCTCTTAGACATCTGTTATGTTTACGTGCTGGATGCTGAGGGAGTGTAGTGCTCATTAAACTCTCTATTGCAGCTGGACCCCTGGCCTTGGCTCGAGACATTCTGTGTCAGGACGAGGAGCCGTTCTTTGTTCTCAACAGCGATATCATCTGTGATTTCCCCTTCAAAGACATGGTCAAGTTTCACAGGCATCACGGAAAGGAGGGAACGATAGTGGTAAGCTCGTTAGCTTGAGGGAGTATTATCTTCTGTTTCAAGTGTTGAAGTCTCTCCTGTGTGTGTGTGTGTGTGTGTGTGTGACCCCTCATTGGTGCACGTACTTGTGTTTGAAAGAGAGGGATTCG
This sequence comes from Rapana venosa, assembly GCA_028751875.1. Classification (NCBI taxonomy): domain Eukaryota; kingdom Metazoa; phylum Mollusca; class Gastropoda; order Neogastropoda; family Muricidae; genus Rapana; species Rapana venosa. The sequence continues at coordinate 72,647,612 of CM054142.1, read as the reverse complement.
CTTAAATATAGTATAAAGGAAACTGGGGGGGAAAGTCCACATAAGTGTAAAGAGTAGCTGAACGTGTTGGAATTCATTTACAGAATGTTGACTTTTCTCCTCTATTAGATATATGTATTATGTCTTTTCAGCTTTGCTGCTGTGGTTTCTGTGCTATGCTGGTCTCAAAATAAAATGAATGTACCTAGTTTTTGTTTAAATTCCTTTACGTTCATCCTACAAGCAGTAATTTCAGATGTCTTCACGAATATCTCGTGTTCATTCTTTCTAGTTATCATCCTTTCTTCCTTTGTTTTTGTGTTTGAAACTTTTTCTGTGGTTCCATCAAGTGCTCTCAGCCCAGAATGGCTTTGTGAGTGCTCTTGTGAACTTGAAACTAAATGTTAAAACCTAGGTATCCACGCCTAGGTATCCACGTAATCTATTCCAACTATGTATCACATAAGTACGTAACTTGACATAATGTTCAGAAACATTATATCATGACGAGAAGACTGTAAAAAACAACAACCCCCAAACAAACTGTTGTGATCAGGTAACAAAAGTGGATGAGCCGTCCAAGTATGGGGTGGTGGTGTACCACCCAGAGAACGGCCAGATCGAGAGGTTTGTGGAGAAACCCCTGGAGTACGTGTCCAACAAGATCAACGCTGGCATGTACATCTTCACACCCAGCATGCTGAAGAGGATCAAGGTGACAGCTGAAAGAACGCTGAGGGGTGCTAGTGAACGGGAGAGAGAGAGAGAGAGAGAGAGAGCAGTGCAGTGTAGTGCAGTGCCATGCTGATTGGGGATTTTGGGATGGGGTTCAGCCTTGGTCTGTACTTTCCACTTTGTCTCCCAAAACGAGAAGTGGTCAAGCCTGATCTTTGTTGGTGGTGGTGTGAGTGTGTGTGTGTGTGCGTACGTGTGTGTATACACATGTGTGTGCGTACGTGTGTGTATACGCGTGTGTGTGTGTGTGGTGGTGTGGTGCACTCTCCTTGACACTTGTGCAAGTAAAATTGCATAAAATGAAGTGAATGAACGCAATAGGTCATTAATCAAGATATGGTATTGTTTATGGTCATTTTTTTCCAAGTTTGGATATTTAACATTCTTAGTGGGTGGCGTGTATTTTAATGTGCTTGTAAAGTATAATTTAAGTGCTTCGATTTGTTTGTTTTTTACAAGATTCAGCACTATATAAATTCCATATATTATTTATTATTATTATAACTAAGTTTAGTACGAAATATCTGCCTTAATGTAGGCACCCATGTAAAAAAGTGAGAGAGAGAAAACGACACATTCATTTGCATTGCTCCCCCGTGGGGATGCCGGGGCCTAGTCAGTATAAATAGCATCCCCACATTCTGGAAATTCTGTGCTAGAAATTTCCTCTTTTCTATCCCTCTCTTTGTTTATGCCTTTTCTTCCTGTCACCTCCTCCTTGTCTATTTTCTGCCTTCTTGGTCCATTCTCCTGCCTTTTTTCCAGAAAGATAACAATTCTCTCTTATGCCGAAGTTGGATGCGCTGGGCCTGACTTGTCAGGCGCTTAATGGCAGCTTGACGCATATTCGCTCATGTAACAGGCAACAAATGTTGCTGTCTGAGCGTTCGACGAAGAAGAATTTGCATTGCAAAACCTAAACCTGTTTTGATATGTTGTCTTCCAGTTGCAGCCAACGTCTATAGAGAAGGAAGTGTTCCCTTTCATGGCATCTGACGGCCATCTCTTCGCCATGGAGCTGCAAGGTAAAAGAGCTGCAGCAGCAGAGAGCAGGGAAGATAGGGATCCCGCAAACGAGTCACTTGTGGTGCATGGATGATGGATGAGACTGTCAGTATTTGGTGTCTGCATCAGTGAAGGCCTGGCAGCTAGACTGCATTTTTAAGAGGGGGTTTTGTGTCGGTTGGTTGGTTGGTTGGTATTTCAAGAAAAATACTTTGGTGTGATCCTCACCTCTTCATTCTCTTAACACTGTCCCTACAATAAGGGAGAGAACCCCTCTTTCCCAGTACACATGCACTGTGCACATGTGTATGCTACCGTAACCCTGTAGTGGGTGATACAGAGGGAAGGGTTAGTTAGTAGATGATTGGTTTCCCTATAGCGGGTTACCCGTAGGGAAATGGTTAAGTATGTAACAATGTGTTTTTCATGACTTGTATACTTTTTGCTGTTGTTGTAGAATGATTATAGTTTTAGGTGCTAGTAATAATAATAATAATAATACATGGAACTTACATAGTGCTATATCTTGAAAAGACAAACCAAAGTGCATGCATTCAACCTAATCTTACACAGTCATGCAATCAATGATAAATGATAAATAGTTTAAACAAACAGATATTTACAAACATAGTGCGCTGCAGACAAAATCTATGAAATAAAATTTCATTAGTCAAATTTGTACAAAAGCACACACACACACACACTCACTTAGGTCCAATACTTTAGCAGGGTGATAGGACATGGGTTAGTGAGTGAGGGTGGGATAGCTCTGATATGAAACAGGAGGGGGGAAATCTTAGGTTTGAAATAAATGTGTCTTGAGGCTGGATTTAAAAGTGTCATAACTAGGTTTCTGGCGAAGAGAGAGAGGGAGCTTATTCCAGGTCGATGGACCCGAAATAGAGAAAGAGCGGCGGCCAACAGTGCATAGAACATGATTTTTTTTTTAAAGGTCTTTGGCTAAATCCATGCCTCAGTAAATCTTAATGTATGGTTTTAGTCTGTTTGAATTATTGTATTTTAAAATTAGTGTGTATGTCAATTGTTCAGATAAAGAATCTGATCAAGTTCATCATAGGCAGAGTAAAGTTGACATTTTATCTATTGTAATTGTGTATCTTGTGTACTCATATTAGGAATTCATTTTGGAAATTGTTTCTTTGTTTTGTGTCTTGTTCCAACCTTCTCTCTCTCTCTCTCTCTCTCTCTCTCTCTCTCTCTCTCTCTCTCTCTCTCTCTCTCTCTCTTCTCTCACACACACACACACACACACAAAATGAGTGAAGACATATTATTCCCAAACTTATACATTAATCGTCTTTGATTGAATAATCTCTAATATTTTTTTCCCATCCAATGATTTTCTGGTTCTTTACATAAATACATTTTTCTTGTGTGAGTAAAGCAACATTTTCTCCCTGCAGGTTTCTGGATGGATGTGGGCCAGCCTAAAGATTTTCTGACAGGCATGTGCCTGTACCTCACCTCGCTGCGGCAGAAGCAGCCAGACGTGCTGTACTCAGGCCCGGGGGTGGTGGGCAATGTGCTGATTGTAAGTCGTCCGCTGCTTTACCTCCCCTGTGTGGAGTAGTCCGCTGCTTTACCTCCCCTGTGTGGAGTAGTCCGCTGCTTTACCTCCCCTGTGTGGAGTAGTCTGCTGCTTTACCTCCCCTGTGTGGAGTAGTCCGCTGCTTTACCTCCTCTGTGTGGAGTAGTCCGCTGCTTTACCTCCTCTGTGTGGAGTAGTCCGCTGCTTTACCTCCTCTGTGTGGAGTAGTCCGCTGCTTTACCTCCCCTGTGTGGAGTAGTCTGCTGCTTTACCTCCCCTGTGTGGAGTAGTCTGCTGCTTTACCTCCCCTGTGTGGAGTAGTCTGCTGCTTTACCTCCCCTGTGTGGAGTAGTCTGCTGCTTTACCTCCCCTGTGTGGAGTAGTCTGCTGCTTTACCTCCCCTGTGTGGAGTTGTTTCCCCTCCCCTCTTTGTTGATGCTTTTCGTCCATCCTGTTTCTAAGCTGTGTCTTTTTGTTTGTTTGTCGTTGTTTTAGATGTGTTCTGATTATGCTGAATCAAGATAAGTCTGAAAGGTTGAAACCATACCACTTGGCCCCAGGCCTAAAGCTTTGTATTGGTTCAAGGCCTACCTACATAAAACTGTTGTTGTGCTTCAAAACAGGGTGTTGCAATTGTCGTCTGCCATGACAAACTCATACAATAACAACTTCTGCTTCTTTTAAAGGAGGAAAAAAAATCCTCTGAAGTCTGAGTATGGCTGTCTCTTTGGTAAGATGTTTGAAACGAGTCATGCATGCAAAGCTACTGATCCAGTATGTACTGACAGTCCCCCAGTGATTCCCAGGTGGGATGGGACAGAGTGCATATCCAGGATGGTTGCCAGGGTGTTAACTCAATGGAGTCGCAGTGAAATGGATCTCTCTGTTTTGTGGTGACGCGTGATTTTGGCTATATTTGACAAATTCAGCAGATTTTCCCAACATAATAATAATCATCATCATCATCCCTTGGTCGGGACGACCGTTGGGGTACCCGCACGGACGCTGCAAGTGGACCGCCAAATGGTTCTGTCCTGGGCTGCTTTCATGAGGTTTGGTACAGTGAGGCCGGTCCACTCCTTGATGTTGGATATCCAGCTTTTGCGTGGTCGTCCCTGCCTCCTTGCTCCTTCCACCATTCCCTGCAGGACTGTCTTTGTCAGGCTGTTATGCCTTGTTGTGTGGCCAAACCATTTCAATTTCCTCCGTTTGACTGTATCTAGCAATGGTTCTTGTTTGCCAGCCAGTGCCTCGATCTGCTGCCAGACGTAGTCATTGGTTTTGCGGTCTCTGTAGGTGATGTTCAGGATCCGCCTGAGGCACTTCATCTCAAAGGCTTGAATGCGACGTTCTAAATCGGCAGTGAGTGTCCATGCTTCACAGCTGTACAAGGCAATGGATGTGACGAGTGCCTTGTAGAGTCTGACCTTAGTGTGGGTTCTGATGTTATGGTTTCTCCACACTTTCGCCAGCTTAGTCATGGAGGA
>CM054142.1:72482857-72637857 GCA_028751875.1 Rapana venosa | reverse complement strand
CTGTCTGTCTGTCAACTCTAGTCAGATTTTAATGTGTTAATAGACCTGTCTGTCTGTCCACTACTCCAGGACCCTAGTGCAAAGATTGGCAACAACTGTCGGATAGGTCCCAACGTGACGGTTGGTCCCGATGTGGTGATCGAGGACGGCGTGTGTATCAAGCGGTGCACGGTGTTGCGGGGAGCTCACATCAAGTCCCACTCCTGGCTGGAGTCCTGCATCATCGGCTGGAGGTGCGTCGTCGGCAACTGGGTAAGTAAGTGGAGGACAGAGCAGGGGTCGCCGCCAGCTTTGTGTGGGTTCTGTTGTGTAGAGTACAGAGCAGGGGTCGCCGCCAGCTTTGTGTGGGTTCTGTTGTGTAGAGGACAGAGCAGGGGTCGCCGCCAGCTTTGTGTGGGTTCTGTTGTGTAGAGTACAGAGCAGGGGTCGCCGCCAGCTTTGTGTGGGTTCTGTTGTATAGAGGACAGAGCAGGGGTCACCACCAGCTTTGTGTGGGTTCTGTTGTGTAGAGGACAGAGCAGGGGTCGCCGCCAGCTTTGTGTGGGTTCTGTTGTGTAGAGTACAGAGCAGGGGTCGCCGCCAGCTTTGTGTGGGTTCTGTTGTATAGAGGACAGAGCAGGGGTCACCACCAGCTTTGTGTGGGTTCTGTTGTGTAGAGGACAGAGCAGGGGTCGCCGCCAGCTTTGTGTGGGTTCTGTTGTATAGAGGACAGAGCAGGGGTTACCGCCAGCTTTGTGTGGGTTCTGTTGTATAGAGGACAGAGCAGGGGTCACCGCCAGCTTTGTGTGGGTTCTGTTGTATAGAGGACAGAGCAGGGGTCACCGCCAGCTTTGTGTGGGTTCTGTTGTGTAGAGGACAGAGCAGGGGTCACCACCAGCTTTGTGTGGGTTCTGTTGTATAGAGGACAGAGCAGGGGTCACCACCAGCTTTGTGTGGGTTCTGTTGTATAGAGGACAGAGCAGGGGTCACCACCAGCTTTGTGTGGGTTCTGTTGTATAGAGGACAGAGCAGGGGTCACCACCAGCTTTGTGTGGGTTCTGTTGTATAGAGGACAGAGCAGGGGTCACCACCAGCTTTGTGTGGGTTCTGTTGTATAGAGGACAGAGCAGGGGTCGCCGCCAGCTTTGTGTGGGTTCTGTTGTATAGAGGACAGAGCAGGGGTCGCCACCAGCTTTGTGTGGGTTCTGTTGTATAGAGGACAGAGCAGGGGTCACCACCAGCTTTGTGTGGGTTGTTGTGTGCATAATGGGAATGGGTTACCAGCTTTGAGTGGGTTGTTTTGTGCAGAAAGAGAATGGGTTGCCACCAGGTTTGAGTGGGTTCTGTTGTGCAGAAAGAGAAGGGGTTACCACCAGCTTTGTGTGGGTTCTGTTGTATAGAGGACAGAGCAGGGGTCGCCGCCAGCTTTGTGTGGGTTCTGTTGTATAGAGGACAGAGCAGGGGTTACCACCAGCTTTGAGTGGGTTGTGTTGTGCAGAAAGAAGGGGTTACCACCAGCTTTGAGTGGGTTGTGTTGTGCAGAAAGAGAATGGGTTACCACCAGCTTTGTGTGGGTTCTGTTGTATAGAGGACAGAGCAGGGGTCACCGCCAGCTTTGTGTGGAGGGTTGTGTTGTGTGCAGAAAGAGAATGGGTTACCACCAGCTTTGTGTGGGTTCTGTTGTATAGAGGACAGAGCAGGGGTCACCGCCAGCTTTGTGTGGAGGGTTGTGTTGTGTGCAGAAAGAGAATGGGTTACCACCAGCTTTGTGTGGGTTCTGTTGTATAGAGGACAGAGCAGGGGTCACCGCCAGCTTTGTGTGGAGGGTTGTGTTGTGTGCAGAAAGAGAAGGGGTTGTCGCCAGCTTTGTGTGGGTTGTGTTGTGCAGAATGGGAATGGGTTAACAGCATTGAGTGGGTTGTGTTGTGCAGAAAAAGAATGGGTTGCCACCAGGTTTGAGTGGGTTGTTTTGTGCAGAATGGGAATGGGTTAACAGCTTTGAGTGGGTTGTGTTGTGCAGAAAGAGAATGGGTTACCTGCTCTGGATAGGTTTTTTGTTTAAAAAAAAAGAGAGAGAGGGAGAGAATGGATCACCAGCACTAGGTAGGGTAGGTTTAGTACATAAATGGGTCACCAGCTCTAGGTAGGTTTAGTACATAAATGGGTCACCAGCTCTAGGTAGGTTTAGTACAGAAATGGGTCACCAGCACTAGGCAGGTTTGGTACAGGAAGAAAATGGGTCACCAGCACTGGGTGGGTTTGGTACAGGAAGAAAATGGGTCACCAGCACTGGGTGGGTTTGGTACAGGAAGAAAATGGGTCACCAGCACTGGGTGGGTTTGGTACAGAAAGAAAATGGGTCACCAGCACTAGGTAGGTTTAGTACAGGAAGAAAATGGGTCACCAGCACTGGGTAGGTTTAGTACAGGAAGAAAATGGGTCACCAGCACTGGGTAGGTTTAGTACAGGAAGAAAATGGGTCACCAGCACTAGGTAGGTTTAGTACAGGAAGAAAATGGGTCACCAGCACTGGGTAGGTTTAGTACAGGAAGAAAATGGGTCACCAGCACTGGGTAGGTTTAGTACAGGAAGAAAATGGGTCACCAGCACTAGGTAGGTTTAGTACAGGAAGAAAATGGGTCACCAGCACTGGGTAGGTTTAGTACAGGAAGAAAATGGGTCACCAGCACTAGGTATACAGTTTTATACCAAAAGAAAGCCAGGTTGTTTTGGAGAAGCTATGAAATGTAAATGGTAACGGTTAAAAAAAAACACCTCACAATGGAAGTGACCAAGTGTCAGTGCAGGTCCTGTGGAGTGGTAACCCTAGGGTGGCCTAGTAGTGATAGCTAGCTCTCTGCGGACTGCTGGGTCTGGAACAGAAGTGACACAGTGAACCCTGGGTTTGCGTGGGTCTGGAACAGAAGTGACACAGTGAACCCTGGGTTTGTGTGGGTCAGGATGAAGCGTATGGAAAGCCCCAGCACTTGTACATTACAGAACACAAAGTGGCTCTTTCTCCAGTCATCCCACAGAAAATAAGTATAACACTTGATTTGAAAGTTAGGATCTTGGTTCAAATTTTTCTTATGGATAAGAATATTTATTTTGAAAGTGAGAGGTTTTGTTCAAATTTTTCTCATGGACATTGTTAAATATTTTTCTCATTGAGTTTGTGTATACCTTATGTAGATGTGATCAGGAACAGTGTTTTCAGTGCCGACTGTTGTTTGACAGCTGTGTGACATGACATACTGAGCTGACAGACAGAAGGGGGAGAAGAGAAGAATGGAAACTGACGCACAGCTGGAAAGCATCACTCCTTGAGAACCATGGCAGCTAGCCAGCGTACAGCGGTGAGTGTTGGTCACACTCTGACACTCCTTTTTTCGTTTGTTGAACAGGTGCGCATGGAGAATGTATCGGTGCTGGGTGAAGACGTGATCGTCAAAGATGAACTGTACGTCAACGGAGGGAGAATTCTGCCCCACAAATCCATAGGGGAGTCCGTGCGGGACCCGCAAATCATCATGTGATTCCGGTGCAAAGACTTGTGATCAGACAGCAGCAGGGATGGATGACGTGAGCTAGCTCTGCTGTTTGCATGCTGTGGTCCACGTGTGTGGTGGCTTTTGTCTGTCTGTGGATGAGAATCATGGAAATGAATGCTCGCTGTGTGGAGGAGTGGCTGTTGTTACAGTGCTGAGGGTTGAAAAAAGGGGGGTGGGACCTTGCAGAATTCAGTAATGGACTTTTTTTTTTTAATCACTAAAAACAATGGGGAAAAGTGAACATCATTAACTTAGGGAAATGTATGTCCAAACTTCTGCTCCATGTTGGTAAATTTCAGACAGAAATGTCGTGAATAGTATTATTTTATTTGCATTTGGTCAGGTTAAAGAACAAAAGAAAAAGAGGCAAAACCCCTAACTAAATGCCAGTTTGAGTGCAAACTGCTAACTTTGCTTTTTTATGTGAGAGGAGGTAGTGGTTTTGTAATTATGCCATATGAAATGGTTCAGGTGTTTTGAAGATGAATGGATCGATGTTCTGATGTTATTGTGTTTGGGATTGTGTGTGTGGTATGTGTGTGTGTGAGTTGTGTGTGTGAGTGTGTGTGTGTGATGTGTGTATGTGTGTGTGTGTGTTTTGTAATGCTTTGTCTGCCTTGAAGACAAATATTACAGTGTGTAAATCCACCATCACTCAGTCAAGAGTGCTAAATTTAGCGCACCCCTTCCCCTCTGCCACATCCAGTGTGGTCAGTTCCTGATGCTATAAATAGCACCAGCTGAGCTGGGCTGGATAGCAGCTGAAATTGGGAAAGTGACTGACAGCTGTGATACACCCGTCATGCTTACATTCAAAATCAGTGGCATAGTTAGAAATATCGTCTAATTGTTAGATTTTATCTATAAAAAAACCACACCCTTCCAGTGGATAATGTATTCATTTATCCTCAAAACACTGTGGGTTATGGATGCTTTACTCAGAACATGTCTTGAAATTTGTGTTTAGTTGTTACTCCCGGAATGATCATGGCACCAAAGGGGTTAAAATTCTGAATCAGATCATGTGAATGTCAAACAGCTTTATGTCATGAATTATACATGGATTCTTGGTGGTTTTTTAAACTTCACTACAAGGAGAATTATTCTGGCACAGAAGCCGGAAAGGAATCTCAGTTTTCACTTTATCCCTTGTCATGTGCTCACACTGAAGAACTGTGTATGTGTGTGTGTTTAAAATGTGCTCTTAAAACTTTTAAAAGTATCCCAAATTTGACACAGAAATAAAAAATGTGAAATTGATAATTATATTTTTTATATAAACTCATTAAAAAAAACAACCACCACCAGAAAAGATACCGCAGTGTTGACTGCAGACATCGTTTATCACACCTGTCTGTCTGTCTCTGCACTTTTCTGATTTTGTTCATGATGATGTTGAAATATTGTAAAGTTTTCAAGTGTGCTGAAGAAGGGAAAGATATTGCCAAGGGTGGATATATATAGATATATGTATATATATGTATATATATGTATGTGGTTTTTAGCAACTGACCCATCTGAGGCTGCATGGTGACACTGATCCATTACAAACTGTCCCATAGCAACAGGCATGCCACACATTGAAGTTCTGCCCAAGTGGTGGCTTCCCCACAAGTCAGGCAGCAGTTATCCCCCTTGCCAACTGTCGCTGGGTTTGACTGATGCTGTTGCTGACGTAGGTCAATCCCGTGAACTGTTCTTTTCAATGAAGAGCCCCATGTCGTCACTGCCTGCATGTAGAATGCGTGTGCCTGCTTCAGAAACGCGTGAGAGAACTGCTGTGTTTCTGTCTTTGTTCTCCTGGCAAGAACAGGGTGCGGTGCCTATCAGGAGGCTGTGTGCTGTCACAAGTCAAAGGACGTTATGGTGTACAGGGTTGTGTGTGTGTGTGTACGTGTGTGTGTGTGTGTACGTGTGTGTGTGTGTGTACGTGTGTGTGTGTGTGTACGTGTGTGTGTGTACGTGTGTGTGTGTACGTGTGTGTGTGTGTACGTGTGTGTACGTGTGGCCAGTCCCTCCTCTTTGGCATGTTGGTTGTGTCCCTGATCTTTGTCCATCACAGTCCTTCTCCACAGTATGTTGTTGATAGGAGTAACGTGAAGGGGAATGTTGATTCAGCACGATTCAGTTACGTTTGCTAGTAACAGTCATGATCAGAGACCTGCTGTTTGCTAGTAACAGTCTTGATCTGATGCTATTTGCTAGTAACAGTCTTGATCTGATGCTGTTTGCTAGTAACAGTCTTGATCTGATGCTGTTTGCTAGTAACAGTCTTGATCTGATGCTGTTTGCTAGTAAAAGTCATGATCAGAGACCTGCTGTTTGCTAGTAACAGTCATGATCAGAGACCTGCTGTTTGCTAGTAACAGTCATGATCAGAGACCTGCTGTTTGCTAGTAACAGTCATGATCAGAGACCTGCTGTTTGCTAGTAACAGTTTTGGTCTGATGCTGTTTGTTAGTAACAGTCATGATCTGATGCTGTTTGCTTCTTGTGTTTGCATCCTGACAGGCTTTCTTCTGTGAATGGCTGAGCTATAGATGTGTATGATTGATTGATTGATTGATTGATTGGTTGATTGATCCAATCAAACGAATTCTTTACCCATGTCTCCTGTCAGTGATGACATGCGGACAATCAGCTGAAATGTTGTTGTCATGACTAAAGGCAGCTTCACCTTCCAAGACGGATGATTTTATTTTTAATGTTCTATGCCCTACGTGTTGAGGTGAACTGCTGAATGTTTTGTGTATTGTAAAATGCTGTCAAAGAAGATTATTTCAGGGAGAAGAACGAAGGGGGAGGGGTGGGGGACATGGTTATTTATAGCCCTGTGTGACCTAATTTCAGTGTAGCAGTTCACAGTTTAGCTGACCATGATGCATACAAGACTGTATCAAAGTCCGCTGAAAGGAAAGGGAGGTGAGGGAGGTTAAAAAGAAAAGAATTTGGGGGGGGGGGGTGAAGGGCAACAACTGTCACTCGTGCCTATGTACCATACAAGTTCAGGGTTGGCGTGTTACACCTTAGTTGAACATAGTTCGTGCTGTGAAAGACTGACAGTCTGGTTGATAACCTGAGCAGATAGGTATGATATGACAGTCTGATTGATAACCTGTGCACTGACAGTCTGTGCAGATAGGTACGATAATTATATGTTAATCACTTAATTGCTCATATCCACTTTCCCTTGTTTTCCATTCAGCTTCAGCAGTGCCTGTGGGAAAAAACGAGAACTTGTCATTGGATGCTTCTGGCTTTTGGGATTCTGCAAAATTGAGATCTGTACAACTTAAAAGCTAGCACAGGTTTTTCTTTTTAACCTTCAAGTGACATCAGGGTTGTATGTGTGTGTGTGTGTTATATATATATATAATATATATTATATTATATATATATATATATGTATATATATATTATATATATATATATATATATATATTATATACATGACAAAACTGCTCTGCTGCACGCACGTGCAGAGGTGTACTGCTATTTGAATTGAAATAGTCGAGGAAGTAGTGCTGTGAAATAATAACCGATTTCTCACACTGGTGAAAAAGTACAAGGCTCGTATTTCTCACAGAGTAAAAATCACAAACATTGCTTTCCCTCTGTCATAACATACATCACAAATATTGCTTTCACTGTCATAACATACAACACAAACATTGCTTTCCCTCTTTCATAACATACATCACAAACATTGCTTTCACTGTCATAACATACATCACAAACATTGCTTTCACTGTCATAACATACATCACAAACATTGCTTTCCCTCTGTCATAACATACATCACAAACATTGCTTTCCCTCTGTCATAACATACATCACAAACATTGCTTTCCCTGTCATAGCATACATCACAAACATTGCTTTCACTGTCATAACACTTGTACATGAGAAATGCAGCTGTCGGTGTTTATGAAGAAAAGAAAATGGAACATGAAGTGAAGGCGCAGTGGACGTCGCACCCCTGACATAGTGAGCAGGGCTGCCTGCCTGCCTTCTGTTTCCTTCTTCACTTGACAAAGCCAGGCCTACTGCTCCCCCCCAGACCTGATTCCTGGCGTGGGAAGAAGCTGCAGGTGTAAGCTGGCTGACAGGTGAACGCTGTGGAGGTAGAAGCTGCCAATGGACAGAAGGGGCGACAAGGTGCAGTCGCTGCCATTGTGTTCTTCATTCAGGGCGTGGTGTGGGACCCGTGTATAAAGGGACAGAAGTACATGTAGGTTGGAGTGGTGTAGAATCACGCCACTTGCAGGACTCTCCTGTTGCAGGAGTAGGGATGACGTTTCATTTTGAAAGGTCATGTTGGGGTTGAGGTTTTTTCCCTGTAACTGTTTTGTAACTGAACAGTTTTGGGCTGTGCAGTCTTCACTGTTGTGTGTGTGCTGGGGGGCTGTGGGGGAGCAAAAAACGGATCAGTCAAAAGAGCCAACATTAAAAACGGAAACAAGGGTTATTATTTTCCACAACAACAAAAAAGAAAGAACTGACTTACCGAAAGGCAGGCCTTTCTTTAAAAAAATCACTTAACAAACAAACATGAATTTTTACATCTTTATTTATATGTCCTAAAACGTTTTTTTATTGCATGCTTCATTCATGTTTTCATTATGGCATAGGGTAACTCATGTTCACTCCTGACAGTGAGTGTTGGATCACAATGGTTTCTCGTTTGGTCACTGTTCATGCTAGTGTAGGTTCATTTCTGATTTTGCATGTGAGGGTCGTCGTTGTTATTTGTGGGTTGTTGTTTTTTTTAACTTGCTGTTTCTTTCATTGATCTGAGGATTTTTCTTAAATGTTGAGGGTGAATGGTCACAGGTAGTTTAAGTCATAGTGTAAAGTTAGATGTACTTCTCACTTTCTTGTGCTTGTGTTATTCAAGAATGCCTGTACAGTTCTCGTAGTTCTCTTTTGGTTTGTTTGGGGATTTTTTTTTCCCTTGCATTTTTAAAGAAGTTGTTTGAGGTGTCAGCATTTTGGTTCTTTACCTATTTTTATTATTGATATTTTGTATATTGAGTCAGCTATAATTTGTGTAATATTTACATGCTTGGTTACTCTTAGCCACAGACTTTGTGTTGAATGAGCAACTGTGTGTTTGACTCCACTTCTGTTTTAACTGTTCGAGGAGGAGGAGTTGTTGGGACGCTGCACGGCATTGTTTAGTGTCAGCAGGGGCAAGTTGAGGCCATCCCTCGGCAGACAGGAGCAGCAGGGGGCAGGATGGGGGCGTGATGGGTCTGCTTCAGGCCATAACACAGGGGGGCACGCTTCCATGGAAGGTGGATGGGGTTTTAAGGTACTGATGATCAGTGTGCATCGGGTGAACACACACAGAGAACAGACAGATGATGAGCTGACTCCCAGTGTTTTCTATCTATCGACGTGTCATAGAACTTTGCATAGCCGTTGATCTACAGAATCTTGTACGATGATCAAAAGGTCATTCATTCATTTTCACTTTGTCAGAACTCCCCTAACACATTTCTCTTTTGCGTCCATCGGCTGCTAATTAACTCATTTCTGCCATCACAGAATTTCCTTAACACATTGCATTATTAAATCCCTCCTGATGGCAGATTCTAGGGCGGTTTTTCTGTGTGTCTTTTCTGTAGAAAAATCCAGATTTTTTTTATATCATGATTATTATTATTTAGGAATAGTAGTAGCGGTTTTCAGTGTAGCATGTGACAGTAAAAGCAAACTATTTCTTTGAAATCTTAAAAGAGGGTATCTGTGTTGAATATATTCTACGCAAGAAAGAGTTATCAGTCGTAATCAAACAGGTCACACTACTTTCTTCTCTTACACACGCTAGAAAGGTCCTCATGTTACAGATTTATGGGTTACATCTCTCTTAAGAGTTCTAGCATATTCAATGAAAACAAGTCTTTTTTTTCTGAAATGTGCATTTGACTAGAACACTTTTTTACTATCAGAATACCACAGCCATGACCTGTGCATTGCTCTGATGGCCAAATAAAATCACAAGGGGGCACTACTCCCAGCTGAGAGTTCTCTCCACTGACGTGTTCTGATGGAGATCTGTCTTTCTACAGTGTGCTTCCCCAGAACACGAGCATCCTCACAGACTCTCTCAGCTTTGCTCCAGAGACAAAACGATCTTTCTGCATCAGAGTAAACACCTCCACATCCCTTTTTTTTTTTTTTTATAAAATCATTAGAAACTGTGGTTCTGAACTGTTCCTAAAAAACAAAATAGTCAATAGGCAGACAGCAGACCTTGTTCAGAAAAGAAACGATACTGAACAGAAAGAAATCAGAAACAATGTACCTACACTGCCTGATATCTGCAGCAGTCAGGACATGCATACTGCAGCAGTCAGGACATGCATACTGCAGCAGTCAGGACATGCATACTGCAGCAGTCAGGATATGCATACTGCATCATCAGGACATGCATACTGCAATAATCAGGACATGCATACTGCAGCAGTCAGGACATGCATACTGCAGCAATCAGGACATGCATACTGCAGCAGTCAGGACATGCATACTGCAATAATCAGGACATGCATACTGCAGCAGTCAGGACATGCATACTGCAGCAATCAGGACATGCATCCTGCAGCAGTCAGGACATGCGTACTGCAGCAATCAGGACATGCATACTGCAGCAATCAGGACATGCATACTGCAGCAGTCAGGACATGCATACTGCAGCAGTCAGGACATGCATACTGCAGCAGTCAGGACATGCATACTGCAGCAGTCAGGACATGCATACTGCATCATCAGGACATGCATACTGCAGCAGTCAGGACATGCATACTGCAGCAGTCAGGACATGCATACTGCAGCAGTCAGGACATGCATACTGCAGCAGTCAGGACATGCATACTACAACAGAACAAGGTTAGACCCATCTGCATAATGGACTGGAAAACTATCTTCAGTATTTGTTGGGGGGGGGGGGGGGGGGGGTTGTATGAGTTAACCATACAATATTATGATCACTAATGCTCCTGATAACAGTATTCATGAACACAGTGATATTCCCAAACAGGCTTCAATATCTTAAGTACAAAACAGTATTTGATGAGTCTTGCATCAGAGCAATTATTTCCCACTGATATATCCAGTTATTACAAGAAATCTGGACATCTGCTGTCTATTTCATATCAACAATAGAAGTTGGACTACAAAGCCAAAAGGAAGACTTAAAGGCTGGAGAGATCTTCTTGAGGTGGCAAGACGCTGTGGTTGGGGGAAATGGTCTATGTGATATAATCTTGTGTGATGTGATAGTCCATGGTACAATGAGTGTTTGGGGACACTTGATTTGATTTTTAATATTTCTTTCAGCTTTCTCCCTGCATCTGTACATGCTTTGCTTTATCAGTTCCCTGGGAATCATGTATGTAGGTCATAATTATGGTGTATGGGTTGAACAGGATTGGGAGTGGAGTCTGCATTGTTTCAATCAGAAGAACAATTCTGGAGCCTTTCATTATCTCACCTGCTGACCTGTAAATGTTATTATTGTTTTGATACTGTCGTCTCCATATCTGAATCCAAAGAAAATTGAGTGGATGATGTCAGAGAAGCTTTGTTTATCAAGATTCAAATGGGGTAAATTCTTTGTAAATCCTCTTCAACAGACATTGTTGCCTTTTTGCTGTAAATTTATGCAATTTCTAATTTTGTGACTATAAATTTGCTCATTGCTATGACTTCAGTGATACAACTCTGAGAGAGAGAGAGAGAGAGAGAGAGAGAGAGAGATGGATGGATGTATGTACAATAGTTTTAAAAGTTGTAAGTCAAGCCGTTAGTCAGTTTCTGGACTCCATCACTGTAAGGAGGTAACAATGCACTCTCAGCAGAGGTGAAGAAAACCGTATGGTCACCTTTGTCAGCAACTCTCTCCACCTCAGACTGGCTGAACAAGATGTCAGTTTGAAGTCGTACAGCCAGTGTAAGTGACTGCAACACTCTACTGGATATTACATTTTTACTTGTCAAACTGCTTCATTTCAAATCGACAGAAACTATGTATATATGCATCATAAGAATAGTTCCATTAACTTGTTATATATGACTTCTGTATTTT
The DNA here is from genome assembly GCA_028751875.1 of Rapana venosa. Classification (NCBI taxonomy): domain Eukaryota; kingdom Metazoa; phylum Mollusca; class Gastropoda; order Neogastropoda; family Muricidae; genus Rapana; species Rapana venosa. Next base: position 72,626,238 of record CM054142.1, on the reverse strand, counting down.
CGTAACAGATTTTTTAAGTCTTGACAAATCTTTACTTTTTGCTTTCTTCTCTGATTGCGTGGATTTCTCGGTTTCCTTCTCATTTGTTGTTTGTAATGTTTCAGTTGTATTCTTTTGTTCTAATTTGATATTGGTTTTGTTATGATGTGGGTTTTGCGTCACACATGAGATCTTACACACTTACACGTTTAGTTTTATTTACCTTTGAGTTGCCTTTTCACTTTGCAATTAACGTTAAGCATACTGTCTTGCTTTTTCTTGTTCAGTATCAGCTTTTGACAACTACTCTGGTAGGCTGTAGGATTGCCCTTGTAATTGTTCCAGTGAACAGGACAGGCTTGCGCTACACACCTCTCTTTGTAGGCTGGCAGTGGAGTGAAGCAGTCACAGCACAGGAGAGCTGGCTGATTGTTTTTGTCTATTTTCTGTTAAGATCCAAAGCTTTGTGAAAAGTTTGTTTATTACAGTAACGAGATGTGTACATGCCACCCCAGTTACCAGCGACTGTTCTTATCCAGAACCTCTGGGCAACTGTTGGAGAGGGTGGCTTCACCTCAGTTTCTGGCTTCTAGTGGTAGCTGTCTCCACAACCTGTTGCAAGACTTCAAGTCTCCCTTCACTTTTCTTTCTTTCTCTCTGAAGCCATGCCAGAATAGGGACACTTCTATGGTTTTGGTTTATACTGATTTGTTATAATTTAGATTTAGCTTCCAATGAAAGATTTCACATATTCATAAATCATCATAATTGAGTTATGGAGTTGTGTTTATTGTATTTCAACTGTCTGCTGTTCACTCGATGCCAGTCACACACACACATATCGGAGACAGGGCGTAACTGATACCTCTTTCCTGTGACTCAGACAAGGGCATGTGCTGCTTCTGTCAGCGACTGCTAAAAGATTTATTCCATAGTTAAATTCATTAAATAAAACTAACCTCCCATGTGGGTATGCCAGGCACCTGTCGATATAAATAGCATCCCTATCTTCTGGAAAATCTGTGTGAGGAATTCCCTCTTTTCTATCCCTCTCTTTTTTTTCTGATTTGTTCATATTCTTCATGTCACCTCTTTCTAGTCTATTTTCTGCCTTCTTGGTCCCTTCTCCTGCTTTAATTAAAGATAACAGTTCTCTCCCACTCCAAAGTCAGATGCGCTGGGCCCGACTTGTCAGGTTCTTAACGGCTGTGCAACACGTTGTCACCCATATGACAGACAACAGTAGCTGCTGTCTGTACCCCCCCAAAAAAAGAAGAAATTTACCAATAAGGTTTTTCTTATGGATTATAGTGGTAATGCATGCTCAGTTCATTTCCTTCCCCTAGAACTTTGCTTCAAGACTACAAACCACCTTGTTCGGTAAAAGAATTTCAGAAAGGGAATAACATTCACCTTGTTACACATTGTGAGGTAAAGAGTATGCGAGAGGACAGTGTTCTGAGGAGTGGCAGGATTAATGCGTGGTCCACATGCATTTTGTGCCTGGAGAGAAGCCCTGCCTTACACGCACTGTGAGAAAAGCCGGCAGGGCAAGTTTGTCACAGAGTGAGTAATTGTGAAGGCAGGCTTGGGGTTTTTTCATCTCATACTTTTTTGTTGTAAACTTTCTTTTAATCTTTGCGAATTTTCACCTACTAATTCTTTTGATTTTCAAGAGATTGCTCAAAATAAAAAATTTTAAAATACAAAAGATTTTAAATCAAAATATAAAACTTTAAGTAACTCTCTGTTGATGTATGTCAGAAACATTTTGGGTCAAGTTTTATAAATAGTACGCTGTAGATGTTAATTTATCACATTACAGCCAGAAAAGGGAAAGAAATCTGAAAACCAAAACAAAGAGATGAGTGAAAACTCCTTTCTCCATTTGTCATTGCAAACAGAAAATTTTGTGACTGTGAAATCCAAGGCATCGGTCATATTGAAATTAATGTATAGCGTTTTGTGATAGCTAGCTTTTTTTAGCATGTTTATTACCTTGTTCTTCAGAATGTTCTTCCTTTTTCTTGAATTTGAATTGCTTCAGATGATTTTTGTGTTTTAGCCTATGACCGTTTTCTTTTTCATCTCAGTTGCTGACCAGAAACAAAAATCGAAGCATGTATAAAGTCACAACAGCAATTACTGTTCTTAGAGTAATTATCAAATTCTAAAGATCTATAGGTTGTGTTCTGATATGATTTAAACAAATGACAGGTGGATGGTCAATATCCTGTTATTTGATGCAAACATTGTTTCAAGTGGGCCTTCATGTGCCATTCAATATTCAGGTATTTGCTGTTGTTCATTGTGCATAGTCGTTGTGTATCATCACTGATCATATTTCTGTTGTGTTAACATTCCGCATTTTTTTGTTTTAAATAAGAAATGTTGATTTGATTTGACAATTGTGACCAAAAGCTTACAATGAAAAGTGGGTGAAATAAAAATGAAGGTAGAAAAGCTGGACGACTCTGTTGTGTTGTTGTTTTCCACTTTATTGTAGTTTTGGGGCTGTGTGATACAGACAGACAAGGCCTATGAAAAACAAGCAAAACATACAAGACCTGTGAAAAACAAGCAACATACATTTTACATGCAATTCAGAGAAAAGTGAAAAGTCCAGGTCGGAAGTGTGCAGTGGTTCAAATCCCGTTTGGACCCGAAACTTTTCCCCCATCCATTAGATCATAAGTGGTGGTATGGGCGCTAGTCTTTTGGATGAGACAAAAAACCAAGGTCCCAAGTGTTGCACATAATTATTTAGCGCATGTAAAAGAACCCATGGCAACAATTGAGTTGTCCCTGAAAAAATTCTGTACAAAAAAGCCACTCTGATAGGGAAACAAATACAGTTGCAGACAGGAAAAAGAAGGAAAAAAAGGGTAGCGCTGCTCTTGTGGGGAGAGCAGCCTTAATTCCACGCAAAGAAATCTGCCGTGACTTAAAGTGGTGTATATATATGTTTATATATATATATATATGTATATATATATATATATATATGTGTGTGTGTAATAAATAAATAAAAAAGAGATGATCATTACTTTGTGACAGAAAGCACAGGGACACAGTCATTTTACACTGTCTGTTTCACACATTTTGATCACATCAGTAACTTGACAGTCTTCTTCCAACCTGTCACATCTTCAGGAACGTTTTGTTGGCACTGTTGTTACCATTCAGCTGTCATCACTTTGGCAGCAAGACGCACACCGTTCCAGGATCTTTCTTTCAAGGCCTGTTAAGAATCACAAACCTTGAAATCTTTCATCCTTACACTGAAATGGCAGCCTCATTTGTTTGTGTGTGTGTGACTTTAAAAAAATTCTACAAAGTGATAACAAGGCTGTTCATGAAATAGAAGGATATCATTTTCCAAATACAATCACAATAAGAGCTATCATGTGATTTTGGCATGATGATCTCTTCTGGCTGAGCGTGACTTTTGGGAAGAAAAAGTATAAAGGACTTTGATATGATTAGCATAATGTAATCTGAAAAATTCCAAAAATGAACCCAAAAATTGCAAAGACTGTAGTTAGAACAGCAGATGATAGGCAACACAGCTTTTGCATAAAGATGGAGTAATCATACAGCCATTTACTGATAATCCTGTTTACTGCTAAGTCAGTAATGTAACGCTTAGCACAGCATTCTCAACACAACAACAACAAAAGAAGAAATTTTCTTTGGACGTCTGTTGGTTTTCCCAAGAAAATGGTATACACAGACAGCCAGGCCATACAATCCATGACGGCTGTGGAGTCAAACTGAAAGCAGTTGTCCAATAATCAAACACATCTCTCGCCGTCCAGACACTGCTCAACACACTGGCTGTGCAAACAAGTTTGTGAAAGACATGTATTGGTTCTAAGTGTACACATTTATTCACGTGAAGTCTTCATCATCATCGTCACTGCCAGCGTCATCGTCTCCTAATCCAATGTTGAAAGCAGACTCCAGGGCTGAACTCAGCTTGCCAGCAAGAGCATCTGTGAAAATGAACAAGAAATTTATTTTTAGCAGAGCGGAAAGAAAATACACACCTTGTTGAACAACTATTTATCACAGAAATGCACTGAAAATGCATTTTATAACAGTTACTTACCACAGAAATACACCGAAAATGCATTTTATAACAGTTACTTACCACAGAAATACACCGAAATGCATTTTATAACAGTTACTTACCACAGAAATACACTGAAATGCATTTTATAACAGTTACTTACCACAGAAATACACCGAAAATGCATTTTATAACAGTTACTTGTCACTGAAATACACGGAAATGCATACAGAAATACACCGAAAATGCATTTTACTAAGTGTTCTACAAACCACAACTTTTAACCTAATTAATGCAATGTCCAAGTGAAGCAACTCAGCTGATTTTAATTAACGTCTGCCCCATCATCACATGGTCTACAGCTTTACTATCCACCCGTCCTGGAAAGGGGAATCACATGAGATTAGCCAACAACGCAAGTTATTGTTATCAGCAAGTGTGTTTTGTGTGCGAGTATTAGTGAGTGAGTGTGTGTGTCTGTGTGAGTGTGTGTGTCTGTGCGAGTGTGTGTGTGTGTCTGTGTGTGAGTGAGTGAGTGTGTCTGTGTGAGCGTGTGTGAGTGTGTATGTATGTGTGTGTGTGTGTGCGTATATCTGAATGTGTGTAAGTGACAGGACCACACGTCTATTGTCTGTACATCTCTCTCTGTGGAGGAGGACAGGAGGAGATGCTGACAAGCCAAGTCATGAGTACAGTTGTGTGGAGGAGGAGGTGCTGACAAGCCAAGTCATGAGTACAGTTGTGTGGAGGAGGAGGTGCTGACAAGCCAAGTCATGAGTACAGTTGTGTGGAGGAGGAGATGCTGACAAGCCAAGTCATGAGTACAGTTGTGTGGAGGAGGAGGTGCTGACAAGCCAAGTCATGAGTACAGTTGTGTGGAGGAGGACAGGAGGAGATGCTGACAAGCCAAGTCATGAGTACAGTTGTGTGGAGGAGGAGATGCTGACAAGCCAAGTCATGAGTACAGTTGTGTGGAGGAGGAGGTGCTGACAAGCCAAGTCATGAGTACAGTTGTGTGGAGGAGGAGGTGCTGACAAGCCAAGTCATGAGTACAGTTGTGTGGAGGAGGACAGGAGGAGGTGCTGACAAGCCAAGTCATGAGTACAGTTGTGTGGAGGAGGAGGTGCTGACAAGCCAAGTCATGAGTACAGTTGGCTCCAGTTTGTGTGCTTGTGGGGCAATAAACATGCAGAGGAAGGGGGGTTATTTCTTTTGTCTCTCTCTGTATATATCGATATATGTTAAATTTATTCCAGTTTTAATGCCACGTGGATGTTTGTATATGCTGTCAAAATAGGGTTCAGAAATGAACACAAACGGAGCATTTTCAACACACACACACACACAAAGGAAAAAGAACAGGACCAGCATACCTGATCTCTTTCTGTTTTTCTTCATTTGCTTGAAGGCCTTCTTGCGGGCTTTGTTGGCCTGAAGCACGGACACTTTTTCCTCAGGGACTGCTGCTGCTGCTGCTGCCCCTTTGCTCTTCTGCTTCACTGTCACTATGGGGGTCATCGCTGCCTCCTGCACACAGACAGTCAGTCACCACACATCCACTTCCAACAAAAACACTGCTTCACTGTCACTATGGGGGTCATCGCTGCCTATTGCACACAGCCACAGACAGTCACCACACACAGTCCACTTCCAACAAAACTTCTTCTTCGGTGAACGCTCAGACAGTGACTATTGTTGTCTAATGTACGAGTGAAAATGCATCATGCTGCCGTTAAGTGCCTGACAAGACGGGCCCAGCGCATCAGACTTCAGCACAAGAGAGAATTGTTATCTTTTAACTCTTTCTGGAAAAACAGCAAGAGAATGGACCAAGAAGGCAGAAAATAGACAAGAAGGTGGTAACAGGAAGAAAAGGCAGAAACAAAGAGAGGGATAGAAAAGAGGATATTTCTAGCACAGAATTTCCAGAAGGTGGGGATGTTATTTATACTGGCAAAACCCCCCAGCAAAAACAGCAAAACCAAAACACCCAACAATGTACAGAAATAAGGACATTACTAAGCAGGAAGATACAAGTGTAGGTTTCCCATTCCAGAAAGTTGTGACAAATGTGTAGGAACCTGTTTTCATAGTTTTGGCTTGAATAGAAAATTGTTGATGTTGACTCACAGGTGAATTCAGACTGATGACTAATATTACATGATTGTCTCTATTTCCATAACTGGTTCAAAACAAAATGGTTGGTGATTCTGGGGGAAAGCTCTCAGTGAAATACAATGTTTGATTTGTAACAACTTTTACTGGGAAAACTCAATACAATGATTGATTTGTAACAACTTTTACTGGCAAAACTCAATACAATGTTTGATTTGTAACAACATTTACTGGCAAAACTCAATACAATGTTTGATTTGTAACAACTTTTACTGGCAAAGAGTTGTGCTTCAGCTGCATGTCTAGCATAAGGTAAACGTGTTCCCATAACCTGTGTGGTCACTGGCCAGTGAGGTGTCAGACACCTCAGCTTCTCTAGGGCACCAGCATTTTGAGGGTGGCGCCCATCTCCTCTCCCTCAATACTTTACCTTCCCTATCCCTAAAGAGGGCAGTCATCCATTCACAGCTGGGTGAACTGGGGGACTGTATTGAAGCCAAGGCGCACAAACAGTTCCCAATCTACTTGGTAAGCACGCTCCACGCTGCTTAACCTTAGCTTGGGGAGAGCAAGCGCTCTGACCACTGAGCTGTTCCCTGTAGCGTCCATGTACTCAGGCATGCTAGCAGGCAAAAAACTACTCTCCGTTTTTCAGTGTTTATGAAAATCCAAAGACTTACTTACAGAGCAAAATATCATCGCTGTAAGAGACCATATAACAAACTGATAAAATCAACTGACAATGTTCAACCTTTACTGGTGAATGTCTTTGATCTGCTTTTAACTGTTGATATTTTTTAAAAGATGTTCTTTTATGATTGTCATGTCTTTGTTGTTGATGTATTTGATTTATGTCTTTATCGCTGATGTATTTGATTTATGTCTTTAACTGTTGATGCATTTATGTCTTTATCGTTGATGTATTTGATTTTTGTCTTTATCGTTGATGTATTTCATTTATGTCTTTATCGTTGATGTTTATGCTTTTATACATCCAGATGGTTTAAAAGATTCCATGCCAATCATATCCACACAAGGTATCAAGCTTTGACAAAGGAGAAAAACACAAGTTACCGTGGAGTCTTTCGCATCTTCCTCTTCTTCTTCCTCCATTTCTTCTTCTTCTTCTTCTTCTTCCCCGTTTTCATTGTCTTCCATGACTTCATCCGGAATGCTGTCAGGGTCCAGAATTGCGGCCACCGGCCCCAAAGAGTCCACCACTAGCGGTGACCGTCCTGACAGTGAGGGCAGGCCTGAACACAGCACAGTCATGATGAACACAGCACATCACAGTCATGATGAACACAGAACATCACAGTCATGATGAACACAGCACATCACAGTCATGATGAACACAGAACATCACAGTCATGATGAACACAGCACATCACAGTCATGATGAACACAGCACATCACAGTCATGATGAACACAGCACATCACAGCCATGATGAACACAGCACATCACAGCCATGATGAACACAGCACATCACAGCCATGATGAACACAGCACATCACAGCCATGATGAACACAGCACATCACAGCCATGATGAACACAGCACATCACAGTCATGATGAACACAGCACATCACAGCCATGATGAACACAGCACATCACAGTCATGATGAACACAGCACATCACAGTCACGATGAACACAGCACATCACAGGCACGATGAACACAGCACATCACAGTCATGATGAACACATCACAGTCATGATGAACACATCACATCACAGTCATGATGAACACAGCACATCACAGTCATGATGAACACATCACATCACAGTCACGATGAACACATCACATCACGTCACGATGAACACATCACATCACGATGAACACAGCACATCACAGCCATGATGAACACAGCACATCACAGTCATGATGAACACAGCACATCACAGTCATGATGAACACATCACAGTCATGACGAACACAGCACATCACAGTCATGACGAACACATCACAGGCATGATGAACACAGCACACCATAGTCATGATGAACATATCACATCGTAGTCATGATGAACACAGCACATCACAGTCACGATGAACACATCACATCACAGTCATGATGAACACAGCACATCACAGTCACGATGAACACAGCACAGTCATGATGAACACAGCACATCACAGTAACGATGAACACATCCCATCACGATAAACTATCACATCACAGCCACAGTGAACACATCACATCACAGTCATGATGAACACATCACATCACAGCCATGATGAACACATCGGATCACAGTCACGATGAACACATCACAGTCATGATGAACACAGCACATCACAGTCATGATGAACACAGCATATCACAGTCACGATGAACACAGCACATAATGATGAACACAGCACATCACAGTCACGATGAACACAGCACATCACAGCCATGATGAACACAGCACATCACAGTCATGATGAACATAGCACATCACAGTCATGATGAACACAGCACATCACAGCCATGATGAACACAGCACATCATGATGAACACAGCACATCACAGTCATGATGAACACAGCACATCACAGTCATGATGAGCACAGCACATCACAGCCATGATGAACACAGCACATCACAGTCATGATGAACACAGCACATCATGATGAGCACAGCACATCACAGCCATGATGAACACAGCACATCACAGTCATGATGAACATAGCACATCACAGTCATGATGAACATAGCACATCACAGTCATGATGAACACATCACATCAGTCATGATGAACACAGCACATCACAGTCATGATGAACACAGCACATCACAGTCATGATGAACACAGCACATCACAGCCATGATGAACACAGCACATCATGATGAACACAGCACATCACAGTCATGATGAACACATCACAGCCGTGATGAACACAGCACACCATAGTCATGATGAACACGGCACAGTCATGATGAACACATCGCGATGAACACATCACATAATGATGAACGCATCACATAACGATGACCACAACCACGATGAACACTTTCTGAAGAAATTACACTCACTGCCAACTAAGAATGAAAAATCTAGGAACAAGAACACTTTTTCTCAAAAGTAACACAAAATATGTGTGATAATCATAAGGAATAGAGGATAAGTAACTTAACTGCGTACACACACACACAACACACTCACTCTCATACACACACACAACACACTCACTCACTCTCATACACACACACACAACACACTCACTCACTCTCATACACACACACAAATGCCACACACACACACTCACACACAAATTCTTCCTCACATACACTCCCAATGCTGAACAAACAAACACAGACACAACAACAACAACAACAACAACACCAACACCAACACCAACAACAACAACAACAACAACAGCAGCACAGTTGAAGCTGACCCACCTGACAGCGTGGATGAGTTGATGTCGAAAGCCTCCTTCAGTTCCGAGCAGATGGTGACGCTGATGGTGCTTCGGTCCTCTGGGGGCTGGGTGTAGTAGGTGATCCTGCCACTGCACATCACCAACACACGCAATCCCTCAGCCCCTACATTCTGGTTCACTGTCGTACCCCAGCCCCTACATTCTGGTTCACTGTTGTACCTTTACTGCACATCATCACAATCCCTCAGCCCCTACATTGTTTCATTGTCGTACCTCAGCCCCTACATTCTGGTTCACTGTTGTACCTTTACTGCACATCATCACAATCCCTCAGCCCCTACATTGTGTTTCACTGTCGTACCTCAGCCCCTACATTGTGTTTCACTGTCGTACCTCAGCCCCTACATTCTGGTTCACTGTTGTACCTCAGCCCCTACATTGTGTTTCACTGTTGTACCTTTACTGCACATCAGCAATACATAATCCCTCAAGTCTGTACATACTTTTTCATTGTTGTAACTTTTCATCAAATCTCAGATATTCACATAAACAAGGGCGACACATCAGTGAAACTGCAAACTTAGGAATATCTGCATTAAATCTGGCTGTTGTGTTCAGTACTTTCTTGTGTTCAAGAAAGTAATGAATTCTCATCACCTTGTCTGCCATCTCTAAATGCGCATTCACACAGATGTTTTACATTTCATGATTTTAAAGTGGGTTCATACTGAGACCTATAATTCTGAGGATTTAGTAGAACACTAAGAAAATCTTATACTTAGACCTATAACTCTAATCATTTACAAGCACATCAAGAAAATTTAATCTTGCTAACATGAAATGATACTCCCTCCACATACCTTTTTTTTCTTTCTTTCAGCAACAAAACAGAAAATGAAGACCTGTCCTCCCAATGTATTCAGAAAAATAGTTCTGCCTTCATCTACACAGGATTCTCCTGTGGGGATGCCGGGGGCCTATCAGTATAAATAGCATCCCCACATTCTGGAAATTCTGTGCTAGAAATTTCCTCTTTTCTATCACTCTCTTTGTTTCTGACTTGTTCCTTTGCTTCCTGTCACCTCCTTCTTGTCTATTTTCTGCCTTCTTGGTCCATTCTCCTGCCTTTTTTCCAGAAAGAACTTAAAAGGTAACTATTCTCTCTTGTGCTGAAGTCGGATGCGCTGGGCCTGACTTGTCAGGCGCTTAACGGCAGCGTGACACATTTTCGCTCATATAACAGACAGCACTAGTTGCTGTCTGAGCGTTCAACGAAGAAGAATCTACACAGGATCTCCCTCCATCACCCCCCCTCCCCTCTTTCTTTCTCTTTATCTCTGACCTCTCTTATCCTGAATTCCAAAGAGCAGAGCTAAAGACGCATTGGATGTTACGGGTAACCGAGACAGGGCAGTAACGACCACCTCCACACCTTGCTGCCCCCATCAACGTCCACTGTGTGACCGCGCCGCCCACTGCTCACCTGGTCCAGTCCTGGAGGACTGCTCGCGCCGCTTTGCCGCTGTCTGGGATGCCGCCTTTCTTCAGGCGGCCCTGACGCCGGGCCAGCAGCGAGAGAAATTCGTCCACGCTGCTGAAGTCAGGCAAGCTGTAGTGCAGCATCATCTGCACGCACAACACAACCAGTGTTAACCTATCCTGTCCTGTTGTTTACAGCCCCGCTGACCATAGAGGCCACATCGGGGTTGTCACTTCCAAAACATTTTAAATATCAGATTACAAGTGGGCAACTATATACAGATTAAAACAAGGTATAAAATCAAGGCCTAGGCCAACCATAAAGGGTCAACCCAGGACAGGCACTGATTTGACATAATGCCACATCAGATAACTGCAATCATGGCCTGTGCAGGGGGTCCTGTCAGCCAAATAAAAATGAAAACTTCATGCACTTGTGTTTATTCCCTTCTTTATTCCACAAGACAGTAGGATCCCATGGGTTGACTGGTGACTATGTGATAATGCCAGCAACTGTACCACAAAAATATGATCATTATACGCCAAAAAACTCCCTAAATCTCTTAACAAATATTAAAAAGCAGGCATACAAATCTATTTTTGGCGAAGTCTTAACGAATTATTATTACAGCTGAAAAGATAATATAACTGTTCTCAGAGACATTATCAGATTACTAATTCAATATGATCCAATCACAGTGTCTACATCCCCAAGTGACTGCAGAAGCCATGTAGGGCTGTCACCTCATTAAGATTTTAGTTAGGATAATAACATGATGTAAAATAACCAAACAGTTTAGTTAGGATAACAACATGCTGTTAAATAACCAGACAGTTAAGTTAGGATAAAAACATGATGTAAAATAACCAGACAATTAAGTTAGGATAACAACATGATGTTAAATAACCAGACACAGTTAAGTTAGGATAACAACATGATGTTAAATAACCAGACAATTAAGTTAGGATAACAACATGATGTTAAATAACCAGACAATTAAGTTAGGATAACAACATGATGTTAAATAACCAGACAACTTCCTATCCATTATCTGTGAACAGACTCTTCCTATCCATGAAGATACTTGTCTGTTCACCATCTGGTTACAGTAGCAACGTTGACACACACACATACCTGCTCCTTTCCACATCTGGACAAAATATGATCTACCGGACCAACAGGATCCTCAATGTTTTCCAGCTGAAACAAAATGAACCAGCTTCAGACACAATATATATATATATATATATATATATATATATATATATAGATAATATAGATATATATAGATAAAAGATATAGATATAGATATATATATATATATATTCCCATCACCCTGCGTTCCCCGAGTTCCCATCACCCTGCTGAAGCATATAATAACCTCTGTTTGTGTGTGTGTGTGTGAGGTGTGTTGTGGTGTGTGTGTGTGTGTGTGTGTGTGTGTGTGTGTGTGTGTGTTTGGTGTGTGTGTGCATGTGCACATTTGTGTGTATTTGAATTTGTTAAACTGTTAATCATTGTTGGTTGCATGTGTGGGAGTGGAATGGATGCAAGCACTTTGATTTGTTTTTTACAAGATACAGAGCTATATAAATTCCATTTATTATTATTATTATCATTATATATATACATCGAGAGAGAGAAACAGAGAGATTTTATATATATATCTACATATATCTATATATCAATGTCAAACCTTCCCTGGGAGAAACATGACAAAAAAAGGAAGAAGAAGAAGATATATATATACATATACACAACACACATACACAAATTATGTGTGGCAAAAGTATTGCTACAAATTTCTTACATTCACAAGTATGAAGCAGACCAAAAGCTAGAAATTAAATCTGAGCATTTTCCCACAGTTAAAAAAGAAGGGGAATTAACTGAACGGAATGGAGAAAGAGCATGCCATCTGGTGTGTATGAAATGACACACCAGTAGCCAGCTTACATTAGAGTGCTTTTCTACATGATTTTAAAAAGCGAAAAGGGAGCACCCACTGCTCCCAATTCAGCTGAGGATTCCACAATCTACAGAATACATGCTGGTGCCTTGTATCCCAAAATTCAGTTGTCAGAAATGAAACAAAATCATGGAGATCGATGACCGAAGTAAAAAAACATACTGTCCATTCATTTCTATACACTTATGTTTGAAATGAAAAATGGGTGTTCATTAATATGCGCTGACAAAATGTTTCCTTTTCAGGATAATTACGAGTAAAATAGCTATAATTATGTTTTTAATGTAATTTTCTTTATCTACCTTGAAAAAATTGTGCCATTATGTAGGCCAGAAAGTATGCTTCCCAATCGTTTCATGCACACACACATACACGCGCGCGCGCACACACACACACACACACATACACTCCGTCTCTCCCTTGACTCTCACTCACCTTTACAACATTTCTGAGGACGGCAGTGACAGGTGACTGGCCTGTCTCCATGACAACGCCAGGACTGTCCAGTAACTTGATGTGTTTGTCCAGTGACACCTCTTGCATTGCTCTGGGTCACACACACACACACACACACATGTACATGTGCATCCATGAACACCAAATTTTTAAATACTAACAACACCCATGCATCCATTGATACAAACAGAAAAAATTAAAACCCAAAATCGACAGCACCTAAGGTAAAGGTGTCCCACAACCTATGTGGTCATAGGGGAGCAAGCGTCAGAGACCTCAACTTCTCTAGGGGTCAGCATATTGAGGGCGGCGCCCATCTCCTCTCCCTCACTGCTTTACCTTCCCTGACCCTAAAGAGGGCAGGTACCCATTTACAGCTGGGTGAACTGATGGATTATAATGAAGTCAATGCATCCAAACGGTCACCCATTCATTTGGTAACCAAGCTTGATGCTGCTTAACATTGGCTGGGGGAAAGCGAGTGCTCTGACTGCTGAGCTATCCCATACCTTTTCAAACAACACACAAAAATTATGGTATGTGTAGAAGAAAATGGTCCTGTGTTTCAACAGCACTTAGCTTCTTTTCAAAATACAGACAAACATTAAAAAGGATATACACTAAGAAGACAAGTCCTTGCTTTCAACAACACTTTAGATGAGAGCATACTTTTCCTACCACACTATCATACATTCATACTCATACATAACTTAACCCCTTTAGGCCCCAATCCACCCGCAGCCGACAGGAACGGGGGCTGCCGTGTTTCCAAAACGCCCCGCAGCCGACATTTGGGTGCTGCCCCGTGGGCAGTACTTTTCACCAAAAAACCCTCGTGGTTTTCACCTGTGTGTCTGAAAACTGGTGGGCGTCGGGGAGGGTGTCAGACGTCCCCAGTGATAAATTTGACATTTAACATGCGTTAGGGGGGGAGGGAAGGAAAAAAAAAACAGTCGCGACGGGAATGCTTTTTAAAAGGTGCAGGGGGGGCAAAAAAAAACGGTTTTTTTGTACACAAGATTTTCCCGATTAGCGAGACGATAAAAATTTAATGTTATTGTTTGGAAGTAGAAACATTTTAACGAAATTTGGGAAGTGAGCCGATATTAAACGCTTACGAGAAAGGGAGGGAAGGGGAAAAGTGCAGTTGGGGGGAAAAGTGGGCCCGAAAAAAATGTGCTACGGGCACATTCCCACCCGGCTACACCAAAATGTGGGAAATTTTTACTCCGGCCAGTCCGCGGCCCCTAGACGCCTGAAACGATGCTTTTGAGTTTTCTATTATTACCACACTTTTGCTTGAAACTGCAAAGGGAGAAACAAACAGATATGCCCATAATGAAAAAAGCAAGAAGGAAAAAAAATAGGGTTTCCCCCCTGCCAAGGTTCGACGGTGAGAGCAATGGTACAACCCCCCCCCCCCCCCCCCCCCCCCCCCCCCCCCCCCCCCCCCCCCCCCCCCCCCCCCCCCCCCCCAAAAACAAAACTCCAAACTTTTAAAAATTTTGTGGGGGTAAAAGAAGTTCTGTGTGTTTCGAATTGTCACACTTTTTTGACACTGGTGACAGTGTGACAGAAGTACAAAATACACTTCTGTACACTTAACAAACGGGGGTAGCACACGAGATATGAAGTACAGATAAAAAGGGCACTGTTTATTTAAAAGACTTTTTTCAAAAGAAAAAACAGTTAAACAAAACTTCTGTCTCCTCAAGACATACCATAAAACAACAGGTGCTATGGGGACATTGTGTGACACATCCTTGAAGTACTATTGCACATAACCATTGGTAAACACATCAGCTGGGTATCACTTCCTTATTCGACACTAACATGCTTGAACTATTGTCAAATCCATGCAGGACTTGCTGTTTTATCATATATACCATACTTTTTACCTGTGATTGGTGACAAATAAGGTGACAATGACAAGACATCTGGTGACCAGACACATAAACTTGTGCCTAAATGCAAGTACAAAGACATACCTAGCTCGTGACAAAATTTCAGCTTGATAACGTCATGCACACACACAATTGCCTTAGGAGTAAAGAAAGTCAGATGGAGGTAGAAAACCTTCAAAGAATTCAAAATCTACAGGCAGTTTAGCTCTGTAGAATCCAACAACAAGAGGGTTAATCCAAATTTGTCATTTTATCATGAACAGACATAAACACACAAAATCTGCCTTCTTCTCCAAACAGAACTGTGCATCCACACACACACACACACACACACACACACACACACACACACACCACACACAGCACACACACACTGGCCTCATGTATATACACATACAGACTCAAGCACACAGACTAATGTTCACACACACACACAAAACTGCATACACAGGGGACTGGATGAAAAAAAGCACATGAGTGCTTATTCCATCATCCTTGAAATAAAAGAACAAAATAAACATACACACACACACACACAAAAGCATGCTCTCTCTCTCACGCAATCTATCAGATCGTCACACCACACCACACCACCACACACCACACCACATCACACCACACACACACCACATCACACCCATCACATCACACCACACACACACATCACATCACACCACACCACACCACACCACATCACATCATAGCCCCACAGCCCATCAGCACCCAGCTTCCACCCCAGGCCGCAGCGACGGCAAGTACCGATGACTCACAGCTGTCACTTCCCCCACTTTCTGCTGCTTTCAGCTGCTATTCATCCCATCCCAGCCCAGCCTAGCTGGGCCAGCTGGTGCTAGTTACAGCAGGAACTGACCACACTTGGTCTAGGTAAAGGGAAGGGGTGTGCTAACTTATCACTCTTGACTGTATGATCTTGACGGGACTGTGACTGCCTGTGACCCTGGGCTGGCGCCCACCGTGCAGGCCCTGCTCCTCTTAGGCGTTGATGGCTCTCTGCCCGTGTTGGGGAAGCCTGGACACACCCACATCACAACACCTGGAGGCACTAAATCCTGTGTGTCTGTCTGTGGGTGTACGTGGTGTGTGTGTGTGTGTGTGTGTGTGTCGTGTGTGTGTGTGTGTGTGTGTGTGTGTGTGTGTGTAGTGTGTGTGTGTGTGTGTGTGTGTGTGTGTTAGAGATACGTGTTGTACTGTGTATAAGTACATTCTACTCTGCCTGTTTGGTAGAACCACTGATAAAAACACCCTCCATCCAAGACATTGCGTTACACCCACCAGCACAATTACAACATTTGCCAACGGACTAACCCACACTACACTTCCAAAGGACATAAAACCAATTCATCATACCTCTGACCATGATTACCATTTTCATTTCCCTGGAGTGATCCAAGTTCATTTCACCAACATGTATCATATCAAGTTATCACACCATGCTAATCATAATGAAAACACACACTATGCATACATACACAACACCACACATGCCGACCGACAATGCATTAAAACACACCGGTGCAGCACACAAACACACCACACATACACACGTGTGCACGGCATGACGTTGTCATACACATGTTCGCGCACCATACTACGTTTGTGAAAAAGTTGACCAACTACTTAAAATTATCGCACAGCAACAACACAGTCATCACAGCACAACAAAGCACACCCAGAAAACAAACAAACAAACAAAAACGAAGACAAGACAGCACAACGACAACGGACGCATGCGGACATACCGACTAGCCACTGCTTCTGCAGTATTGGCCTAGTCTGCAGCAGTCAGCCCCAGCCTGGCTGAGCCCCAAGCATGGTGACCGCCAGCTCCCTCACGACGGTAGCTGCACTTCCCTACACCACCACCACCCACCACTTCACTTAATGCTCTCTGTGACTGTACACACCACACCACACACTCCAATGCTTTGAAGTCTACGAACACACCCCACCCACCACTCCATTCCAACTTACACTACAATCCTAACCTACAACTTACCTCAAGTCCTGGAGACCCTACTTCACATCCTACGACCTCACACTCAATCCATCAACCCCACCAACTCAATACCCTACACTTCATCAAGCTCCACTGCAGCACCTACCACCACTTAGTCCTAACACAACCCATCCACTTACTTCAATGTCTCTGTGAGACTGCACACACCACACACCCCCATCCACTTACTTCAGTGTCTCTGTGAGACTGTACACACCACACAACCCCATCCACTTACTGCTGCCTTCTTCAATGTCTCTCTGTGTTTCTTCACTGTTAGTTCTGCATGGCAAAATTAGGCTTAGGAAAAAAAAAAGAACCTTACAAAATGTTTTCTTTGGATTTAAAACAACCGCAGAGCTGCCGATTCCTGTACACAGCTGATAGAAACATTTTGGTTTTGTTTTATTTTGTTTCAAAAAATGATATATGCACAAGGTACTTTAAAAAAAAATTAAATATGTCAAACATCATACAAACAGTACATTAGAAAATATGTGATACAATACACAAAGGAAACATTCAATGGCTTTGTAAACTGTGTAAATTGAAATTGTGAATAAACTTTGATTTATAATATACACAAAAATATAAACTTTATAAATTGCGAGCAAACACTTCACTTTATAATCTACAAAAAAGATCCCCTGTAGTCAAAATACCGCTACCTTACTGGTGAGGGGGCGGGGGGACATCCATTAAGGTAGAGGGGGGAGGGGGGACAATCACCTAAGTAAAAGTCTCATCACTGGTGAACTGTAGAGCTCTAGCCAAGGAATGAAAAAACAAACCACCAAAAAATCTATTAAAATTTTTTGTTAAAGGTAAACTCAGACTTTGTTCATCCAACTCACTCAGTTAAGAGTTTGTGACAGTGGACAGATTTCTAGAACTCGGACTTACCAAATGATCTTTCTGGGTCTGCGTTGAGGCTTTGAACGCCACTGTGGGGAATTCATTGCGCAGGTACTTCACCCACTGCTCCGCATTTTCTTTTGGAATCAAATCTGGTGAACAACGATGCAGTACCACACTTCACTATCTCCGAATGAGAAAACAATAATTCATCAGTAACAAGGTTGCACAATCTGACAACACATTCCACTTCAAACTATAAACAGGGAGGAAATAAAAGGTCTGCAAAATAAAAGAAAATGACAACGAATTTCAAATGACCATTCATACATGCATACAGAATAATGATCACACTTTTAGACAATCATCAGCAGGAGTGGGCAATGTGAAATAAAATACTGCAAAGATAATTTGGACAAGAATTGTGGAGTGTCAGTCCAGCATCGACAATCAAAAAAATCCAACAACACCATCCGCCACCTTAACATCCCATAGCTAGCCGTCTATGGATACCGTGACTGTACTTACTGTATGAGTACCAAGTGGTTGGTTGCCACGCCATCAGCGCCTGGGCTTTATCACAGTTCTTGATTAAACCATTGACGCTGGGGGCAACAGCAAGGTGAGAGGCTGTATGACCAGTGGCTTTCCCACTCATGGAATTCCACTTTACAGCTTAGTCTTTAGTGATCGACTATGACTCTCTGACTAGGAGGCTTGACACGCACAGTCCTTATGTGCTGCAGCCCTGGGGGGCTGGTTGGCCTTTGGAGAGCATCTCCAACGCTGACCGTCCTTATGCCCACTTGGCCGAGAGAAAGGGGATGTGCTGTGGGCAAGGCATCTCCACTATAATCAAATTTCTGCCCAGTTTCCAAAACAGCAGCTGCCTCCTCTGCTGTTTTGGAGGTCATCGTCGGACACGACGGACAAACATACACAAGTGGTTGCCTGATTTTCTCTTCAGGTACAGATTCAGGACGACAAGTAGGCTGCCTACAACTGTGGCCCTATCAACTCACACCACATGCAGGCCCCATGGCTGTCAACAGTCTGATGTCCACATATCTCAACATGCACTGTATGCAAATTCATGCCCAAGCCAGAGTACGATTTTCAGGCAGCTTATCGCTGACACCAAAGCTTCCCATCATAAAAATGAGTACACACACACACACACACACACACAGACAGACACAGAAACACATGCCAGAACACACACACTGTGAACAAGAAGCCAACAAACCAAAAACAGGGGGAAGGGGCAGGACAAATTCTGAATACGATTATTGATCAGAATGATAAAATCAGAAGGCAAGAAAAACTCCCGTCTGTCTCCTGCTATAGTGAAAACACAAGACACGATGACACAGCAGTGGTCTATTGCTATAGAGAAAACACAAGACATGACACAGCAGTGGTCTATTGCTATAGAGAAAACACAAGACATGATGACACAGCAGTGGTCTATTGCTATAGAGAAAACACAAGACACAGCAGTGGTCTATTGCTATAGAGAAAACACAAGACATGATGACACAGCAGTGGTCTTCTGCCACTACAACACAGAACAAGAGCTACTCTTAAAATAAATGTCCATTCATCTGCACTTCTACTATTCTTTCTTTTACAGGTAGGAGACTGAATTCAATGGCGCAACTTACAATTTACAGACTGATAATGACATTTCCAAATCCCAGATGCTCTGAGAGGTTCTTTGCCTTCAAGTGGAAACCTCTGATGCCTATGCTATAACATAAAGCGCTTTGATTTGTTTTTACAAGATATAGCGCTTTATGAATACCATTTATTATTATTATTAAATCCCAAACAGTCAGTCAAAAGAAAAACCATCAAAACACAGAGGAAATTAGACAAATAAAAACAAACCCACACCATACCTATTTTGTTGAGGATGAGGACGAGTTTTTTGGAGGTGGCGGAGGCCAGGACGATGGCCTCCAGCTCCTGGCAGCGTGTTCCCAGGGGATCCCTGGCATCCAGCACCTCCAGCACCACATCAGCCGCCTCCACAACCTGCAACCCAGGGCGTCCACTGACTTCATGACATTGGTATAATAATAATAATAATGTATGGAATTTATATAGCGCTGAATCTTGTAAAGCAACAAATCAAAGCGCCGAGATGCGGGTTTTTTTTGAGGATAATGGAATTAGCACTCATGTGCTTTTTTTATACATCCAGTCCCCGTGTGTATGCGGTTTTGTAAATTTTGTCATCTGTTCCCACCGGCACACAATGGCCTACTCTTTCGAAAAGCGGAACAGGATTTAACATGTGCACAAGATGTTCTGCATGCGTTCGCACACGGGGCCTCGGTTTATAGTCTCATCCGAAGGACTTTTGTTACATACATTTGGATAATAACATCAATAAATAAATAACCACCCACGTTTTCTTCTGGACTATATCCACCTCCCACTACAAGGCATCTAAGTGCTTTGCCAGCTGTAGCAGAGAAGAGAGAGAGAGAGATGGAGAGAGAGAGAGAGAGAGAGAGAGAGAGAGAGAGAGAGAGAGAGAGAGAGAGAGAGAGAGAGAGAGAGAGAGAGAGAGAGAGAAGAGAAGAGAGAGAGAAAGAGAGAGAGGGAGAGAGAGAAAGAGAGAGAGGGAGAGAGAGAGAGGGAGAGAGAGGGAGAGAGAGAGAGAGAGAGAGAGAGAGAGAGAGAGAGAGAGAGAGAGAGAGAGAGAGAGAGCAAGAGAGAGAGAGGGAGTGAGTCTGAAGAGAAGAAAAACTGCCCCAGTGTTAGGCCAAACAGCTAAATACTTCTTTCCACATAGCACTGAGGCAAAAACATCATGCTCAAATTCAGGATGGTTGATCTTCAAGAAATTCATCCATCCAGGTCCGTTTGTATTTTACGAATTAAATGATAACCAGACATGTATTTCATGAACAACATCACGACAGGAAACCATCATAAGTGACAATACATATGCACTCTTACCTTCCTGAACTCCTTCACGTAGGTCTGTCGTGACGTTTCCATGGCAGCTGTCTGGAAGCTTTTCAGATCATCCCGTTCCCTCTTGCTTGCTGCACAAGCAAGGAAGACAGCAGTCACAGAGTAAAGACCTGAGCAACTTCAGCTGAACAACTGATACTTCTTGAAATAAAATTTAAACCACATAACTCTAGTTCTAAGTAAACGAAAGTCAGAAAAGGGCAAGGTACCAAGATGACAAAAAAAACAATTAAGAAGCTGGTAGACCTTGGTTCACAAAACAGCATTCTCACTGCCATCTTGGTTCACAAAACAGCATTCTCACCTGCCATCTTGGTTCACAAAACAGCATTCTCACCTGCCATCTTGGTTCACAAAACAGCATTCTCACCTGCCATCTTGGTTCACTAAACAGCATTCTCACCTGCCATCCTGGTTCACAAAACAGCATTCTCACCTGCCATCTTGGTTCACAAAACAGCATTCCACCTGCACCTGTTCCAACAGCATCACCAGCCATCTTGGTTCACAAAACAGCATTCTCACCTGCCATCCTGGTTCACAAAACAGCATTCTCACCTGCCATCTGGATCACAAAACAGCATTCTCACCAGCCATCTTGGTTCACAAAACAGCATTCTCACCTGCCATAACCCTTTGCTGAGGGAAGTAAAACTTGTTTCTTTTCATTTTTCAGATTGTGGATATATATGGGTGGGTGCATGCATGCATATGAATACGTGTGTGTGTGTGTTTGTGTGTGTGTGTGTGTGTGTGTGTATGTGTGTGTGTGCATGCATGCATGCGTGCGTGCCTGTCTGTCTGTGAAAAAGGAAGAGAAAATAAACTAGAAGCTCATCAAAAGTCTTAACTAAGAAGGAACCACACAGATCTCTAAATAAATTGATGTCAGCAAGCCTCCAGTACTACCACACAAATGAAATGAATCTCACAAAGTACTGCTACACAAATGAATTTTACAAAGTACTACTACACAAATGAAATAAATCTCACAAAGTACTACTACACAAATGAAATGAATCTCACAAAGTACTGCTACACAAATGAAATAAATCTCACAAAGTCAAAGGATGCAATACGACCAAGCGCCTGGATTAAATCACAGCAGACTGAAACTGCAACTGAAAATAAACCATTTACTTTTTGGTTTCCTGATTAAACTCAATCTGACTGACCTTTCTGTCATATTCAGCCTGGCGTTTTTCAGCATCCGCCACAAAATCAACGAGGTTTCTGTTCTTGTTCTGCAGGTTCTCTCTGTTCTTCTGTCGCCTCTTTTTCAGCATCTCTCGCTTTTTCGCCCGCTCTTCTTCTGCCTGCAAAGCAAGTTTTTTTAAAAACAAACCCTTTGTCAGAAGTTGATTATATAATTTTATATATATATGTATAATATATAATATATATATATATATATACATATATATATACACACATACATAAAGTAATAACTAAGATTTTTCATCATACAAACCATGACATGCGGGGATACGCATGAACCTGAATTCATAGGTGGAAAAAATCTTTTCTTAAGAACATTCTTCCCTCTTTAAAATCTGTTGATAATTGTTTAAGTGTTATGGTAGGTAGACTCTATGTAACTTAAGTCTGAATAACCCCTGAAGGTGGAATGTGGCTCCCTTATTGGTGGGGGAGGAGTGGGGGGGAGGGAAATGATCACATACACAAAGATCTCACCACTGGTCACATAGTGAACCTCACAATTCTAGCTGAGAGAGGAGGGAGGGGGGGGGGGGGGGGAACCCTGATTAATTATAAATACAAAACCCTGATTTTTCACAAGTTGTAAATCCCAAGCCAGTTCTCTTCTACATCAACGGCCAGTTCTCGTCATTTTGTTTAAAAAGAAATAACATGTTTATCCAATCAGCATATATATCAGACTTCTATCTTAATAATAATAATAATGTATGGAATTTATATAGCGCTGAATCTTGTAAAGCAACAAATCAAAGCGCTCATATCTTGATAGTAAAGCTGTTCTGTAGTATTCAGTCAGCTAAACACTGGTCTTTGTCTTAAGTGGCTGGTATGCTGGACTGTCTGTTAGTTCAAAAACAAAAATGCTGAATGGACACAAGTATACACACAGCTTTAACAACAATCTTGTATTACAAGTATACACACAACTTTAACAACAACCTTATATTTTGCCATGCCAGGAACTAAGGAAGTTAAGAGAAATTATACCGAGTCTGAAAATCCTGTGAGCTTCACTAGTATAACAAACATGTGTGTCATATGGATGCACCTGTTGCATAATGAGTCACAGGAGCACACTCAGTATCGTTAGTTCTTTTGATTCACTCTAAGACATTCTTGATTGGACAGGGGAGAACTTCAATGTCCAGCACTCGCCTATGACAGTTCCAGTTAGTTCTTTTGTTTCACTCTAAGACATTCTTTAAGACTTTAATTTCTCGTTCCATACATTTTCGGAAACATGGTCATAGTTCTCTTGCTTATGACAAAGTTCTCGTTTTCCTTTGTTTGCATTTAAGATAACTCTACAGCAAACATTTTAAAAGCATGAGCCTTAAAACTGAGAAACACATAAGTAGCAGTAAAACTCTGCACAAAATCTTTGTCTTTGAAAAGAATCAGCACTTACCTGCTTTTTCTTTGCTTCAAACTCTTTCAAAACCACTTCTTTAAAGGGAAGACTGCTGGGTACACCAGGATCCTTCCTCTTCCCTGTGTCGACACACACACACATGTATACATGTATGTACACTGTACCAACAACAGAACTTTATCACTAACTTAGCTCAAAATGCAGGGCACTTAAAAGTTAAACCTGTACATCTAAAAGTGAAGCTCTGATGCATCATAAGTAAAATGGATAGTACTGACAACATGAGCTGGGGGTCACCCAGGATACATAACATTGATAAACTAAAGTCATGGATGCTGCAATAACATGCAACACAGCATGACAACTGACATAATAATATGGTTGAAGCAAAAAAAGTAAGTATTTTGCTTATTCAATGTACCATCTGGAAATAAAAGTTTGACTTTGACTTTGACTTTGAAGCAAATCCATAGATCTGCACTCATGCAGATGCATGCAAACTAGAATTTATGCTGGTTCCCTAGCATACACACATCAGTTATGGATTTATTTTAAGTTCAATATCTTCATTTTAGACCAAGCAAAGAAAATTCACTAACTTAACTAGCAATCACTGACTGATTTCAAAATTTTGCCCAAAAAGTATTGCATAAAACAAATACATTCCTATAGAAAAAAACACCCACACATAAGATTCATATTTTAAAATAATCACTCCTGGATGAAATGGTCATGAAATATAGAAATTTGATTTAAAGCATAAAACAAGAACACTTTAACCCTGTCCCTGCCAAGTGCTTGCCTTTTATTTCACAAACATGATCAAAGCATCAGAAACAGTGGTGCTCAGCAGACAGGATCAATGACACGTTCTTACAATGCTATCACTGGTGTACTAGGTTTTAAAAACTTTACCTTTCTTAGGATTTTTCTTTTCTTCTCTCCGCTTTTTCCTGTTGTGTTCTTTGACCTGAAAATATCAATTATAATACTACTATTACTTACTGATGATTATGTTTGTTTACCTCAGTTATGAATCATAAAAATAAATAAATCAAACATACAGAACAATCAGATTTTTTTATTTGGGGAATTAGATTAAATGTATGTGAAAGGGCTAAATGATTTGAATGTCTTTTTCGTCAAACACTCACTGACTCAGGCAGCAAAGTTCTATGTTGTCTGTAATGGTATGAGCAAAAATGGGTTGCACTGCTATTGAGCACCTGACAAGTCAGGCCCAGTGCATCCGACTTCAGTGTGGGAGAGAATGTTATATTTTAAGTGTTTCTGGAAAAAAGGCAGGAGAATGGACAAAGAACACAGAAAATAGATACGAAGGTGACAGAAGGAAAAATAACAAAGCGCAGAAACAATGAGAGGGATAATAATAATAATAATAATAATAATGTATGGAATTTATATAGCGCTGAATCTTGTAAAGCAACAAATCAAAGCGCTCAATATGATAGAGGGAATTCCTAGCACAGAATTTCTAGATGGTGGGGATGCCATCTACACCGACAGGCCCCAGCATCCCCACAGGGTCTGAGTCTGAATGAATGTAAAACATTAAACATCACAACATTTTAAGTTGACATTTTGAAAAATTTGACATTAATTACAAATAAATGGATCATGTACACTGAAGCAATGTAGTATGTGGCTTGTGTGTTATAAACTAATATCAATTATTATATTCATGACTCAGTGAACATTATATATCACCATATGACACATGTGTAACGATTGGTTAACCAAGTGAGCACATTAGTCTCACCCTGTAATTTCCACAAAATTATTATCATGATGATTGCATGTTATAAAGCAAATAGTGATAATATAGAATCTATGATAACATTTTTAATATTTCCGTGAACAAATTTTCTCATACTCTAAGTCTTGAGCAGCAACTAATGAACTACTGACAAAAACAGCAAGACACAGTTCTACACAAATAACTCAAACAACTCACAAGTCACAGAAGTCATTACACTTACTTTTCTTTCAATTTTGACTCTTCTTTTTGTCGTCATACGCTTGCTTCTCTTCTCTGCAAATAAAACCAGACAGCTACTATAAAAGCCTCTTACACTTAGTCTTAGTCCATAAAGTGATGCAACACATCACAGCTTGCTGCAAGTTTACACAAAGTGCATACTAGTTTT
This sequence comes from Rapana venosa, assembly GCA_028751875.1. NCBI lineage: Eukaryota > Metazoa > Mollusca > Gastropoda > Neogastropoda > Muricidae > Rapana > Rapana venosa. Next base: position 72,600,272 of record CM054142.1, on the reverse strand, counting down.
ACTACATCATTTAAAAACATATTTTTTGTTAATAATAAAGGTACTTGCCCCACTCACAAACACACATGTATACTATATTAGTATATATATATAATAATATAATATATACTATAATATATACTGTGTGTGCTTTTTTTATTTCAAAGATAATGGAATAAGAACTCATTAAATGTGCTTTTTTACATCCACTGATCCAGTCCCCGCGTGTATGTGGTTTTGCAAATCATGTCATCTGTTCCCACTGGTACAAATGGCCTACTGGCTTCTCTTTTGAAAAGCGGAACAGGATTTAACGTGTGCGCAAAATGTTCTGCATGCGTTTGCACATTGGACCTCGGTTTATAGTCTCATCCAAAGGACTTTCAGGGAGAGTGGAGTCTGCACTGATGTTAACTTCAGAGGAAAAATCCCCTTGAGTTGAACAGGCTTTGAACCTGGGTTGTCAGACTGCATGCACAAGGTAGTAGGTACTCACCACTAGGCTATCCCGTGTGTCTATAAATTTGTTTGAACATATTTATTTTATTCTTTTATTTCGAGGATAATGGAATAAGCACTCGTGCTTTTTTTCATCTACTGATCTAGTCCCCATTTGTATGCAGTTTTTGTAAATTGTCATTCATTCCTACTGGCACACAATGACCTACTCTTACGAAAAGCAGAACAGGTTTTAACATGTGCGCAAGATGTTGTGTGCGTTCACACATGGGATCTCAGTTTATAGTCTCATCCGAAGGACTTTTGGGGAGAGTGGAGTCGGCATTGGGCGTGTGTGTGTGTGTGTGTGTACACACGTGTGTGTGTGACTGTGAATCAGAATTCAGAATTTATAACTTTATAGTTTATTGCCATTAAGTCAGAACAAGAGTTATTTGACACATTACGTAAATTATATTTTTTCAACTGTTCTCACCTGGCACACAATGGCCTACTCTTCCGAAAAGTGGAACAGGTTTTAACATGTGCGCAAGATGTTCTGCATGCATTCGCACACAGGACCTCGGTTTATAGTCTCATCCGAAAGACTTTTGGGGAGAGTGGAGTTGGCACTGATGTTAACTCGAGAGGAAAAATCCTCTTGAACGGGAATCAAACTCAGGTCAGCAGATCACGAGCACATCATGCTAATCACCACTGGCACCAGGCTATCCTGTCCACCCTCCCCCCCTTTTGTGTGTGTGTGTGTCTGTGTGTAAGTGTGTGTCTGTGTGTAAGTGTGTGTGTGTGTGTGTGTGTGTGTGTGTGTGTGTGTGTGTGTGTGTGTGTGACACAGAACATGCCATCTGTCTTGATCATCACACCTGTTAATTACTGTGACACTGCAAATGTTACACACTAGATCAGTAGATGAGAAGTTTGCATGAATAGCTGTTTTCAATTAACACCAACACCAAACTCCTCCACCCCCACCCCCCTTTCCCCCCATACAGCATTTCAGGTAGCCATACTCTACAATTCAAAGGGGTTTTTTTCTCAGGACTTTCAATTCATAGAGATTATCAATAGGTATGCTAAGACTAAGACTAGTATAGTAGTAAGAGCTTTTCCAGGATGACTGGTGTCAACCCCCACAAAATGCTGGGCCAAACAAACCACTATTGGTGGGTTGTTGTGACGTTCGTAGCTGTAACTTGTGTAAGCAAAGGGGTCGGACTGATTTAGTCTCCTCCGAAAAGTCTAACAAAGTAACATTCACTGAGTCAGTTTGATTTTCCAATCGCCTGGGGAGGAAGAGCAAGATTTCACTTTAAGCTTCAAACGATCTCTTTTATTTTATAAGTTATCCATTTTATTTCCTCTGTATTTCAACTCGTTATTTATTACACTTAATTCACCATTGATTGTGCATAAAATCAATAATACTAATTAATAGGCCTACACAACAACCAACGAATCATGTATTGTAGCTTCTATCTTGTCCAACAGGTCAATGACTTTAGCATATTTTTCAAAACTCAGTCGGACTTGAACGATAAGGAAACAACGCTATCTACAAATAGACTTGGTCACTTACTTAATCCAACCATGATCTCTGTTCAATTGTTCAAATCAAGTAGAAGAGGCACGATACAGTAGTCCACGAACAGCTCACAGACACCCTTTCTGGTGTACGACTAGTCTAGGCCTAATGACCACGTGTTCCGGTTGTGTTCATCCCGTCATGCAATAGGCCAGCCTAGGCCTAGCTAAAAAAAAAAAATTTAACCAAAAAAAACTACATACAGTGACATTCAATCAATTTTATACATTATTTTCTTTTTCTGTATAAATGAATATTTGTTATGACCTCATTTCATTTAATTGTAAAAATAATACAATGTCGTGCAATAACGCACTTCCGTTGCTCTTATTCTAATATGGCGGCAGTTTCGACGCTATCGACATAAGAGAAAGAAAACCCGGTGTCTGTGCTCATTATATTCTGTTTTTTAACAAATAGAGACAATCAAACGGCGTGATATTCAACGGAACTGTTCATATTTATGGTTGCTGAATTTCTGTTGGCAAGTTAGTAAATTTTCTGGTCCTATGAATAAAATTCTTTGTTCGTTGGTGTGATTGTTGATTGTACGGAATATCGATTGGGTAGGACCCCTTATAACATGCAAATCAAAAGAACTTGAAGAAAAGGCAATCTCCTAAGTGTAGTGTATTCAGTCATGCACAGAGTAGGCCTATACCAACCCAGTCTGAACTGTCGGTCGCACCTTAACTTAATTCAAGGGGACGGGATAGCCTTGTGGTTAGAACATTGCGCTCGCAATCTGACGACCCGGGTTCGTTTCCGTTCAAGGGCCCATTTTCCCCTGGAATTAACAACAGTGCCGACTCCACTCTCCCCAAAAGTCCTTCGGATGAGACTAAAAACCGAGGTCCCGTGTGCGAACGCACGCCGAACATCGTGCGCACACGTTAAAACCCGTTCCGCTTTTCGTAAGAGTAGGCCATTGTGTGCCGGTGGGAACGGATGACAAAATTTACAAAACCACATACACATGGGGACTGGATGCAAAAAAAACCGCACAAGTGCTTATTCCATTATCCTCAATATAAAAGAATTTTTTTTAAAAAATTCATTCAATCATTTAAAATCAATCATGCATTGCATCTGTAGCATTTGTAATGCCCCATTCAAATGCATTGGAAATTTGAAACATCATACTGTTTCAGTAAGGTTATGTTGCATGTTTCTAAATGTGTGTGGGTTGGTTTTTTTATAAGAAACATATGTTTAAAAATAAACCAGGGGGACAGGATAGCCTGGTGGTTAGAGACAGAGCATTGCAATTACAATCTGAAGCCCAGTGAAGGCCTGGGTTCAACTTCAAGCCACCGCTGAGACCCATTAGTAGGCGTTACTTTAAGGGGAATTATTTTTTCCCCAGGAGCTAGGCCTAACATCAGAGCAGAGTACACTCCTCCAAAAGCCCCTCTGATGAACTTCAATTTCAATCTGAGGTCCTATACATGTGAATGCATGCAAAATATCTTGCCCACCTATGATTAAGACTAATAACTTAATAAGACAATCTTCTTCATCATCTTCTTCTTCTTCCTTTTTTGTCATGTTTCTCCCAAGGGATGTTTGACATTGATGAGCCTTCTCCATCTCTCTCTGTTTTGAGTTTCCTCTTTATTTATGCCCCTTTCTCTAAGATCATCTGCAATACAGGCAGCCCAGGTCTTGCTAGGTCTTCCCTTTGGTCTCTTTCCATCCACTACGAAGTTCATTGCTTTATATGATGTGTTGGTCTGCTTTCCGTTGAATGTGCCCAAACCAGCGCAGTCTATTGCTACTGCTACAGACTTCAGATCATCAAATTTGCACATTCTCCATAGTTCTTCATTCGTGATCTTGTCTTCCCATTTGATCTTTGTCATGTAGCATAGCATTCGGTTTTCACAGCTCTTCAACAAACATTCAACGGTTTTTGTGAAAACCCACGTCTCCGAACCATACAGGAGAACAGGTCTGAAGCAATAAGACAATGTTCTACCTTTTAAAAATGTAGGCCATTGTATGCCAGTGGGAATGTATTCAATTTTAATATACTTTGATAGGCCTAAAATTTACAAAATAGGGAACTGGTTGCAAAAAGAACAAAAAACAAAGCACATGAGTACTTATAAGTTATTACATTATCCTCAAAATAAAAAATAAAAATAATTTTATACAAATTATAGTCAAGTCAAATTTTTATTTCCAGATGGTACATTGAATAAGCAATGCATTTGCTTTTTTTCATCAAGCCATCTATCTAAGTACAAATTTCTTAATGATTATACTGAAAGTGAAATACTACATTATTGCAACCTTTACCAATAAATTGAACCAGTAAAAAGAGGAAAATCAATAAAATAATACATTGGAAAATACAAATTCCACATACATATATATATATATATATATATATATATATATATATATATATATATATATATATACTCACACACCTGTGCGCACACGTACACACGCACACACTTAGGTAAAGAATGTTTTAAGAATTATAAAAAGTAAAATTCATAAAATGTCAAGACAAACAAATTAATTACGTCACCTACTATATCATCCATTTTTTCACATTCATACTTTAGAAAATAAAAAGGTAAAGGGACAAAACGTTAGAAAATACTAGGCATTCATTGCGTCATTACTGACAGTGACAATATTGCCTGCAATGACATTATAAATGTAGTGTGTGTGTGTGTGTGCGCGTGTAGGCATGTGTGTCACTGTGTGTGTGTTGTAACAACTTGTATATTTTTTTCTTTTATTTTGAGAAAATGAAATAACTCGTTTGTTTTTTTTAAATCTAGTCCCCGTGTGTATGCAGTATTGTCAATATTTCCATCTGTTCCCACAGACACACAATGGCCTACCCTTACGAAAAGTATGTGTGCGCACGCGTGTGTGCATGCATGCGTGTGAGGGGAGGGGGGGGGGGGTGCACGCATGTGTGTGTGACATTTTTATTTAAAGTTATCTTGGAATATTTTAAACAAATTGTATGAAATGTAGCTTTCTTGTGTCTTTCATTAGTTTCAAGATTATGATACGCGAGTATCACTATCACTGTATCAATGTGCCTGTCAGTATTGTAATTGCCCTTCATGGGATGGTTAATAAAGTGTCTTTAACTTGATAGTTGATTTGACTTTGACTTGACATGCACGCGTGCACGCACACATGCACACACGCATACAAAACACCCCGTAATACTAATAGAGTAACAGCATACACGTATCCTATCCTGTATTTCTTTGTTCACAGAACTTGGAAGTGGTAATTTTCAAGAGTGCAACTGCACCTCTAGTTTAAGGAGACTACTGTTTATACAGCAAAACTAGTGTCTATTTTGGTTTTTTGCTTTTTTCCGTTGTTGTTGTAAAACTTTGTCACGGTTTGTGTAGTGTAGTGTGCAGGAGAGGAAAATCTTAGGTTTGAAATAAATGTCTTGAGACTGGATTTAAAAGTGTCATAAGAAGGCTTTTGGCAGAGAGAGAGAGGGAGGTCATTCCAGATCATTGAGATCAATGGACCAGAAATAGAGAAAGAGCAATGGCCAATGGTGGATTGGTTGAATCTAGGTATTTGTAAGGACAAGGTATCTGCAGCAGAGCGGAGAGAACGAGAAGGATTATACAAGTGAAGACATTCACAGAGGTAGGCAGGTGCTGTTTTGTGGAGACATTTGTAACAAAGGGTACTGATCTTATAGTTTACTCTCTGTGGTACAGGCAACCAGTGGAGAGATTGCAAGAGAGGGGTAATGTGCTCAGGTTTTTTCTTTCTGAGGACTAGTCAAGCTGCAGAGTTTTGTATACGTTGAAGGGAGTGGATTGATGATGCTGGCAGACCAGCCAAAAGAGAATTGCAATAGTCCAGACGTGAAAGAATGAGAGACGTAACAAGTTTGGATGTTGCCTCTGTGGACAGGTACTTAAGAATTGCACTAATACGTCATAATTGATAGTAGCATGACTGGCAGGTCTGGGTGATGAATTTGTGCATAGAGTCTTAGAGAGTGTGTTATCAATAATGACCCCTAGATACTTCACAGCAGTGGATAGATTATATCATATAAAGATGATTAAAAGATAAATGAATTTCTAAATAAGTTTTTAGTCTGATCACAAGCTCACTCTCTCCTGTTAAATGAAAAACCTTATTCCACATTCCCCATATGGAGATTTTTTTAACTAAGATTTAAAAAAAAAATCTAGATATAACTGACTATAGAGTATAGTATAAATGATATATAAGCTACATGTTTCTACTGTGCCTCTCTTGCTATGGTTACTCACATTAAACAAAAGGTATCACTACATGAATTACTCAGGGCCTTTCGTATGATTGGCTTGAACTTTGTAGAGAAGATACACAAGTTACCTGTCTGGTGCATCAGTATATGTTATTTTCTTCAACAGGTAAACTCTCTGTCATAACTCTGGTTGCCTCGTTCCGTTCAGAGGTGAAGGAACATGCCATCAAAACGAAAGAGACCAGGTGATGGGAAGGACGACAGGGAGGAGTCTCCTGGCCCTTCACATTTGGCTAGGAAGAAAAAGAAGATGATGCAGTATGACCCTGTGAGTATTGTTAATAAATTTGTGAAATAGTTTTACACAGTGCTTGCCTGTTAAATACTTTACACCATGCTTGCCTGATGTTCTTTATGTTGTATGTTCTGAAAAGTATGAACTAGTTTGTTTCATATTAGAAGTGCTGATATCAATGGTAGAAAGATCATGAATCTTTATTTTGAATGTTAATTTTCTATGAAAGTAATACAATCTTCAGTGATTGTCCTGGGTCATTTTGTGCGGTATATGGATGAGAGATGAGATGTGCTTGAAACACATACACACACACACACATACACACAGAGGAAATTATTGAAAGAGATCAAAATTGAAAGTATACAAAATGGATCCGTTTTACAGAATGCTATACAAGTTAAAGTGCAAGAAATGTTATCATTTTAGGACTGGTGCCTGAGATAAACTCAACACTGTTTTAGATGTTGAGATAATTGTGTTGTCATGAAGGTGCTAAATGAATCATGCTATATTATATTCATGTTTACAGCAAGAGCTATGCCAAGCACTGTACGACACCATCAGGAATGCAAAATCAGAGGGAGGACACTTGCTGTGTGAAGCATTCATCCGTGTCCCCAAAAGACGGTAATCATTTGTCCCACTTCTGAAAAGTATGAAGTACAAGTAGTTTGCTTCATATTAGAAATACTGATGTCAGTGTAAATAAGCAGATTTGCTGTAATTTGGCCAAGTGAGCTCCCCTGTCTTATGTTCCAGGATGTCACCTTTGAATCTGTAACACTGACAGTCTTTTAGCCAGGTCTGTAGTTTCTATGGTTGTCAGTTTTATGGTTGGTGTTATTTGCCTGTTTACAGTGTTTAGTTGTTACTGTGTATACCTCTTTCAGTAATTTGTGTTTAATTGTGTAAGAATCATCTTTGAAAGCACTTAGAGCTTTTGTGGGGAAGATCAGGCGCACAAAGTATCCTTACTCACTCACTCACTTACTTTTGTGCATAATTGTTCTTATGCCTATATTATATAAACATTTTCTTTGCAAAGGGCAGGCATACTGCTCTTTACTAGTATATCCATCAATACCTAAGAATATACTGTCAGCACGACTGTGATGTGTTAGATAAGTTTAAGTTGGCATGTTGCTCATCCAAAGTCTGAAATGTGCCTATCTTGAAGACAGAATGTTACGAATATGCAGCTGTCATTTCAATTTGATGCTTGTCCTTTTTGTGTTTGGTGTGTGTGGTCTGGTGATATCCACTTAGCTGTCCTCAGCTGAAGGCAGAGAGAAGAAAAGACATATTGTCTGCTGTGCAGAACGGCAGCTGACTACTATGATGTGGTGACCACACCCATTGACCTGCTGAAGATCCAGCAGAAACTGAAAACAGAAGAGTATGATGACCTAGATCTGTTGACAGCGGATGTCCTACTCATGATCAACAATGCCAAAGCTTACTACAAGGTATCTTTCTTGCTTCCAAAAAGATTGTTGATGTCCCTGATTCATTTTGGATTATTTTGGTAGAAATGTTTGGCCTACCCCTGTTCACCCTCTGGGAGTGGGGGGCCTCTGTCTGTGTGTGTGTAAAATGATGTTTGGACAGCACAGAGCATTCAGAGAGATGAAGCATTTTGAGTTGCGTATCCTATATAAAAATAGTCATTCAAGAACAATAACCCTTCTAGGAGGAAAAAAGTTGTGTTTGGTCAGAAGTCTGACATAATGTCAGGCTTGCGAACATCATGCCTCCAAGTATCTTCGTAAAGTCCTTGAGCTTTTCCTCCTCTGTCTTAGGATTCAGTTTGACATGTTGTTAACTACTTATTCTGATTTTGTTAAGTGGCTGTTCAAATATGTAGTAGACTGCTTTGACAGTGCTGTGTATCTTGTGTGAACATCTGTATGTAGTGATTTTCAAAGAAAGCTCAGAGATACAGACAGAGTTTGAAGTTTGAACAGTGCTGTCCTTATGGATTAGTTCATTGATATCCTCATAATTCAGCAAGCTTGGATTAAACCCATTCACAGTAGATATGCAGGTTTTTTAAAAAAGCAAACAAACAACACACACAAAAAGAACAAAAAATTGGGGGGGTAAGTGAAAAGCCGGCAGATTGATTGGAATTTCAGAACATTGATTTGACTCTTGTTGATCATAGGAGGATTCCCAAGAGTACCAGGATGCCTGTGAGCTGTGGGAGATCTTTGAGGAAGTGAAAGCGGAGCTGTTGGAGGAGACGTTTGGGGAGCTGACTGATCACTACATACCGGAGCAGCCCAACCCCAGCAGCTTGCGCAAGCCACAGGACGTGGGCGGCTCTGAGAGTGAGGTGACGGACGTGGAGGAGGAGCAGGAAGGTGGTGGTGGTGCTGGCGGCAAGAGCAAAACGCGGTGTGCACAGGTTGGTGTCAACACGTGGGACAGTTCACTGCTGCAGCAGCAGCAGCAGTCTGGCGCCAGTATTGGGCATTCGGTGTTGGCTGTAAGGGAGGAGGTAGGTGTGGGCGGGAGAACGTCCGTGTTATGACTGTTGAGTGGAACTAGATCCGTGTCTGTAGATCTAGCAGATGTTGTAGTGAAATGCTTTCAGTATGTTCCTGCACTTCTGGGCACTTCCAGTCAATGACTGAAACCAAAGCTCTAAACTTTGAACTTGCTGTAACAGTGCACAAGCATACTTACACCTCCACTAACTTGATTGGTGATCATGCATTTAGGCCTGCAGCATCTAGGGATTTCTGCCTTTGCTACGGAATTTCATTTTGGGATTATAAATTGGTATAGTGTCGGTTACATATTGTGCAATCACATAAACCAGCGTACAAAGGTGATTTGGAAACCCCAGGGAGCCCTGCTTTTGGATGCAGGCGCAGTGATCAAGCAGTGAGGAAAGGGACAGTGGGGGGTGTTTTTGTGAACAAAACGGAACGCATTTCTTCATAATGCCTGGGAGATAGTGTCTTTGGCAGAATTGTTGAATTCATCAGGACAGGACATCACTATTAGCAAGAAGTAGATCAGTACCGGAAACAAGTGACAGACTGATCAGAGGTAGGTGTTGATTATTGTAGTAGGCTAACTGCCACTCACAGCTGTAGTGTGCCCATCAAAAAGCATACATGCAACGGAAAAGGCATTCATACGTATTCCCACACTCACTGTTCATGAGAAAGAAGGGAAGCTGGTCAGGCTGCTGGTTCTTAATTAACATAAAAATTGAACTGACAAGGCGATTACCAAAAGCTGCTTTGACCGTGAGCACGCAGGCGTAGCATTGTTTCAGTGTGAACGTCTGCAGGGTTTCTAGTGATGAAAAAGAAGAAAGGGACCCCTTGCTCTTAACCTTGTTTTTCTTCCTGACCGCATGCAGGGCTGATGTGGAGCAAGAACATTTGGCTTTTTTTTCTGTGGGAGTGTTTGTGAGTGTGTGTCTGTGGTAGTGTTTGTGGGTGTGTGTCTGTGGTAGTGTTTGTGGGTGTGTGTGGTAGTGTTTGTGAGTGTGTGTCTGTGGCAGTGTTTGTGGGTGTGTGTCTGTGGTAGTGTTTGTGGGTGTGTGTCTGTGGTAGTGTTTGTGAGTGTGTGTCTGTTTTAGTGTTTGTGGGTGTGTGTCTGTGGTAGTGTTTGTGAGTGTGAGTCTGTGGTAGTGTTTGTGGGTGTGTGTGGTAGTGTTTGTGAGTGTGTGTCTGTGCTAGTGTTTGTGGGTGTGTGTCTGTGCTAGTGTTTGTGGGTGTGTGTCTGTGCTAGTGTTTGTGGGGTGTGTCTGTGGTAGTGTTTGTGGTGTGTGTGGTAGTGTTTGTGGTGTGTGTGTCTGTGGTAGTTGTTGTTGTTGACTTCAATTTTAGTCTGTTCATTTTAGTGATATTAGACGGTCTGTGGTAGTGTTTGTGAGTGTGTGTCTGTGGTAGTGTTTGTGGTGTGTGTCTGTGGTAGTGTTTGTGAGTGTGTGTCTGTGGTAGTGTTTGTGAGTGTGTGTCTGTGGTAGTGTTTGTGGGTGTGTGTCTGTGGTAGTGTTTGTGGGTGTGTGTCTGTGGTAGTGTTTGTGGGTGTGTGTCTGTGGTAGTGTTTGTGAGTGTGTGTCTGTGGTAGTGTTTGTGGGTGTGTGTCTGTGGTAGTGTTTGTGAGTGTGTGTCTGTGGTAGTGTTTGTGGGTGTGTGTCTGTGGTAGTGTTGTGGTGTCTGTGGTAGTGTTTGTGGGTGTGTGTCTGTGGTAGTGTTTGTGGGTGTGTGTCTGTGGTAGTGTTTGTGGGTGTGTGTCTGTGGTAGTGTGGACACCTTCAGCATGACAAGTAGTAAGAACAGAGAGGGGCTGGGGGGGTGTCTACATGGTTGTTTGCCTGTCCGCATAGCAGCCATGAGTGGCAGTATGAGGGTTCCCTAAACTGATGTAGGTAACTGCAATGTACATGACAAAGCTTGTGCCATGTTGCAGACCACACAGCTTGCTGCTGGTGTTGCTGCTACCAGCTTCCAGCAGCATGACCTGTAATCTCTGCAGCACACTGTCATACAGCTGCATTGTTTTCAACCTTTTGCAGACACTGTTAGTTCAGTTTACTGCAAAGTGAGACAGCCTGTATGCATGGCAGGATAGTCAAGGACACACATTATGCCACACCTGAGATGTTTGCATACCTGTCTGTCTTGATCAAAGGGGAACCACACCTGAGATGTTTGCATACCTGTCTGTCTTGATTAAAGGGGAGATACAATAATAGGGGATGGGGAAGAATTACATCGGGCAGGTGTCAGCTTACTGTAGAAACTGACAGCATGCATGTGCATGATATGAATGTGTGTCTGCATGCAGTATTTCTTACATATATGTGTGTACAAAAGTTGAGTGTTAACTTTCTGTGACTTTTTTGTGACAGTAACTGACCATTTACAACCAGTTTGACAGTACGTGGTCTGTGTGGTATCCAGTGCATGAACTTGACCGCTGATTTTAATGTGCATGCATGTCGATGATAAGCTATAAAGCACATTTCTATTCTGAGACCAAAATTACTGTATGAATACAAAAACCACAGGCAGTTTTACTTTTTTTTTAAATTGGATAAACGTAGCTTTTACAGATTTGATGTTTGAAAGTTTAAAGTATTTTTTCAATCCTCAGATTACAATGTTAGAGTAATGTATCTTACATTTGATAAAAGCTGATAAACCTAGTGACATCAGAAAACGAGGTGAAAATCACTATCTTCTGTCAAATCAGATTATGATGCAGTGTCCTTCTTAGGCTCATTCTAATAATTTGAGAGGAAACATTCTTCAAATGTTCAGAATCATTCTGTTATATTAATCCGAACGTGTGATATTTTCTTTGTCGCCAACAGGGGGCTGATAACTCTGCCAAGGGCAAGGAGGTGAAGGTGGAGGAAGAGGGGATGGAGCTGGACGAGGGAGACAAATCCGACACTGCCACACCCGACAGCAAAGCCGACTCCCGGCATGATGAAAGCGAAGAACTGGAGCAACTGTTTGCTGCTGTCATGACTGCTCGCGATGGGGATCGAAACATCAGTGAAATTTTCCAGCTCCTACCCAGCAAAGCTGTAAGTACTGGGTTGTTTTCTGTCAGGGAAAGTCTTTCATGAAGTGATTTTTAATTGTGTGGATGATCAAATTGTCATATAACAACATTGCAAATATTTCAATGTGTTGTTTTGGATATTGACAGAGAAAATCAAAAGTAGAGCTGGAAACATTTGCTAATTTCTAGGATTTATTTCACAAGTTACATCAGTTGGTTTTTTTAAATGGGTTAGTGCTCAGGATCCTGTGTGCATACAAACTTTGTGCCGTGCAAGCAAGAAAAAGTAGTCTCTCTCTGACAGTGTTTGAATGAAGTAAGAAGTAACTTTTTGGAGGGAAAAGTCACACATCCGAACTGTCCAAATTCACTGACACATGTCTGTGAGCAGAAGTACCCACAATACTATGACGTAATCCAGGAGCCCATAGACCTGAAGACAATCGCCATGAAGATCCAGAAAGGGAAATACCAGAACCTGGATGACCTGGAGAAAGATCTGTTGCTGATGTTACGCAATGCCCAGCAGTACAATGAGTCCAAGTCAGTCATCTTCAAGGTGAGTTGTCTGGTTCGTCATCAAAAACAGTTGAGATTTGCTCTTAGGGAAAAAGGAAAAAGCAGAATTTGTATATAAACGGCCGTATTCATATTAAAAAATTAGTTGTGTTGCATACTGTGGAAGATGGCAATTTCAAATGATCTCACACACTGTTATAGCACTTCACTGGGTATGGTTCATGCACTTAATTGATTTGTTAGCTGAAAAGGCATTCAGAAAAGGCAGTGTGCTTAGCATTGAGTATTATGATAGTGGTGGCCCATGCTCCGACTTCCATAGAGATTCTCCTCTGGTTACATAAAGATTTCTCCTCTGGTTACATAGAGATTCTCCTCTGGTTACATAGAGATTCTCCTCTGGTTACATAGAGATTCTCCTCTGGTTACATAGAGATTCTCCTCTGGTTACACTAGGTCTGGAGGCAGTTGACCATCCATGTCTTCCCTTGTTTGAGTGCCCTTTCTCTTGTTTGGCCCTTTCCCTGCTTTTCTGTTGATGGGGGCTGGTGAAGACTTTTTCTTTTTTCTTTTATTTTTTTAGCTTTTGAAGTGATATGGAGGGTGATATGGTAGTGCGTGTTGTTTTCATAGGCATGCTGTGCTGTTTGTGTGTCCAGGATGCAGGGATGCTCAGGCGAGTCGTGCAGGCCAAGAAACAGGAGCTGGAGTACAAGAGGAGTGGAGTGATGAAAACCAGTGAGCGACTGAGGTGAGTTTGGGACTGTCATAAAAACCCTGCACAAAAAGTGCTGAACTGTACTTTTGTAGAAAGGCAACAAGGGCAATATTTTCCTCTGTGTGTGTGTGTGTATGTGTGTGTGTGTGCATGCGTGCGTGTGTGCATGCATGCGTGGGTGGGTGGTTGTGTGTGTGTGTGCATGTTTGTGTATATGTGTGTGTGTGTGCATGCATGTGTGTGGAAAAGATGTAAACCAATCATGTGAAAACTGAACATAACAACTTTAATGTCTGCTTTCTTTGGTTAATTTTTCATGACTCTTTGTTATTACGGCACATGCAGACACCAATATCTGACGTTATATGAACCATTCTAATTCTTGTGTTATTTGAAAGTGGGCTACAAGCTCCCCATTTGCATTAATGAAACTTAACTCAAGGATTCTGCGTTAAAGATACAGATTTGCAGTATGTATATATGTATGTGTTAACATTGTACTTGTTTTGCATGATGATATGTATGTGAACTGAACTGACAAGCGCTCATCCCGTTATTCCTCTCTCGCGCTTGCAGCCAGCGTCTGTTGAACAGGTCCAGAGAGCGCACGACGGTGCAGCGCCTGTCGGCCGTGTGCGCCGCGCTGAAGTACCAGTCTGAGGACGACGACACGGCCTCCAGCCAGATGGACTTTGAGGGCGACTCCGACATGGAGGACGAGGACTCGCCCTTCTGGATCCTGTACCGCACCGTGAAAAACTACAAGACCCCTGACGATGAAGAGCTGTCCCAGCCGTTCTGTAAACTGCCCAGTAAGAAGTGAGTGCGGACTTTGAAATAATGGTTGTGTTCATCTTTCCCTGATGATGATGTTGTCAGCTAGAAATTAAAGTATGGACCAGTTTTGGGTGGTGATTGGGGTTGTTTTTGTTGGTTTGTATTTTTACAGTGTTTTGATGAAGGGAAATGTGTGCATTTACTTGCGTAATATATAGATTAATGGAGCAGGGGCGTGTTGGTTCGGTTTGGAATTTTGGAAGAGGGTTGGGGGGGGGGGCGGGTAGAGGCAGAAGGGGAGAATAATGGATTTTCACTTCCAAATTTTTCATTTTGTCCTTCCTTTTTTTACATTTTTTTTACATGGCGTCGAGACATATCAGTTTTCTCCATTTTGTTTGTTGTTTTTTTTAATGTGATTAGTGTCGTGCTGGAATGCTTTGACTAGATCACTGTGCAAAACACATTGGTATTTTGTTGTCTCCTGCATCCTTCAAACTTGGATTTCTGTTCAGTATGTACATGTTTCTTGAACTAAGTGCATGTTGATAATCTTTTCTTGACCAATCTGTTTCAGGTTTTATCCTGATTATTACCACGAAATCAAGAAGCCCATGTCTTTGTACAACGTTCGTAAAAAGATCAGGGTAAGTTGTCCCAGTGTATATATCAATTAAATGTGCAGTTTGTCGTAATGTTAAGAGCACACATGCACACATGTGCTTGTGTGTATGTGTGTGTGTGTGTCTGTGAGAGGGTTAATGTTAAGGTGTCTTAGGCTTACTGTCATTCCTGTTTTCCAGCTTTTTTCATTGTGCATCAGATTAGATATTTTCAATTCCAAGAGAAGGATGTTGCATTTGTTAGTAATTCTGGGTCCACACTTTCAGTTGCTTCTGGCCACAGCATATAAGGTTGAATGGATCCAAACAAAAATAATTATGTACAGTGTCGTGTCCTGGTGCAAGTGTCTCTGTCAGTCTTTGTATGACTCTGTTAATGTCATTTCTGAAATTCATATGATGAAATTACAAAATCATGCAGAAGAAATCAAGGTTGAACTTACTTGACAAACATGCTTCACAATTCGATCTCACAAGTCAAAATCCCTTAAAAACATTACTATCAGTAAACTCAGCTGGACATTTTTTGCAGAATGCTGTTTTGTACAATGGACTGGATAAAAGACTGTGTCTGGGTTTTTTGGTTTACAGGCAAACCAGTACCAGACACTTCGTGAATGTGCCTGTGACATCAATCTGATCTTTGAGAATGCCCGTAAATACAACCAGGACGAGTCCAAGATTTACAAGGTAACCATTCTCTCACTGCAGAATTCTTCCTTGCATTTTTACTACAGTGAGGAGAGAAACATTTTTAGGTGTAAGGAGTGGTAGGTTTGTCATGGAGTCATTGAATGGAGATGCTCATGACATTGCAATCAAAATTCATTTAAATAGTAAGATTGGCTGATAGAGCCATCATTGTGGCCAAGTTTCCTGTTGACTGATGTGGCAAGTACTCTCACCAAATACACGTTCTTGTAGGGAAAGGTTAGTTTTTGTGACCTAAGCACAAACTAGATATATTTTTATGGAACAGATTTGAATATTTAAGTTGTAAGCTTCTACCTCTTGAAAATAATCTGTGTACCTAATATTTGAATTCAATTCCTGAACCAGATAGCGAATACTTCATTAATACATAAAAAAGTAAATCTCGATCTTACAGCCTTGATATTTCTATTCACACAATCATGCAATGAGAGTGTTACCATTAGTGTTTTGGATTTTTCTTCTTCTCGTTTTTGTTTGTTGAGGCCTTCTAAGAAATCACACAGCTTATAGTTTCTCTGGCGTATTCCTTCAAAGCTGTTTTCCTGTAATGTTTTCTGTCTGAAAAGATGAGATATAGCTACAGTTTATTTTTTGTGTACAAATGTTAAGCTCACTTTGTATGTGACTCTGCAGGATGCATGCGTTCTGCAGAAGGTGTTGATAGACAAGAAACGCGAGATGGACAAGGTAAGCGTGTTGATTTACTCGTGGTAGAACTCACCACCTTCAGAAATAGGCCCTAGATTATTTTCGGTGATCGATGTTGGTGTCATGACATTCCATGTTTTGGGTTTCATTGGCTTTTCTCTCGTTCATCACTGACAACACACTCACCTGATAGCATCAGAGTAGTTTTTTGCTGCTGCTGTTGTTGTTGTTGTTATTTCTTACACTTCACAAATCTTTGGGAAACAAGCTTGTATGAAGAGACGTTTTTTTTCCAGTTCGTCTGATGAGTAGATAGCACTGGTTGATGTGGTTGGTCAGTTATGTTAGAAAAATGTAGTGGGGGGGGGGGGGGGGGGGATATGACTTTTGACATTATTTTGTTGAATGTTTTGTTTGCACACTTAATGTAACATTTTGTTTGTATTATCAGTTTTCCATTACTCTTTTTTTTTTTTTTCTGATAAAGTGCACTGTGTGAGGTGTTGGAACACAAACAAGCACAAGTGACCGACAGACAGACAGACAGACATGGGTCATAGACGGTGGTGTTTATTTTGTGTTGTCGTGATCAGGAAGGGGGCATGGAAGAGGCCCCGTTGGTTGTCTCTCCTTTCCCCGACTCGGTGAGTTTTGCGGCACCCTCGCACACTCCGCTTTTTTCACTCCGCGTGCATTTAAAAAAATTTTTTTTATCTCATCTGCTTTGACAATTTTTCCTTAAGCATTTCTATTTGCCTCGCTCGTCTTAACCCTGTAAGCTTACCCTAGTGTGTTTTTGAGCCAGTGCCAGCTGCTTCAGAAGTATCACCTCTAAAAGTGTGGAAAACAAACTTTAAAAAAAAAGCTCAAAAAACACTGAATTGGTTATCTGAGGTATGATGATTAGTGAATATTTTAGAGTGTGTGTGTGTGTGTGTTGAATTACTCATCTTATTGGTCACTTAAAGTTGGTATAAAAGTGGCATGTAAGAATAAATGAGCAAGAACCCAGGTATGGGGGATATATATCATATTTTGTACGGGCAATGTGAGTAATTATCTGTGGCATAGTCCAGTTGTTTGTAAGACAGGATTCTGCTCTGATAGGCTGAGAAACTTCTATTTGTTCTAAAGATATCTTTAAAAAAATCAAACAAACAAAAAAGTTGTGTTGAAAATGAAATAAAAAGTGTCACCACTCTTGTTAAATTAAAGCGTAGTCTAGTAGAATCTTATATTCACTTTCGCTAGCTGCTGTCTCAGAGTCGTTGCTAGTTTTACTGACAGAATGAGATTGAATGAGACCAACTGCGCACGCACACACACACAAGCTGATCACTTTAATAATCACTAATTCGTAAAGTGATATTGAGAAATCAAATGATAAACAAACAAACCGTGCACATAACAACGACGACGACTAATGTGTCTTGTTTGGTGTTGCTCCCTCTTGTGTCGGACCAGGACTCCAGGATAGGAGTTAGCTCATGAAACCGGCATTAGTTTTATTTCGAGGATAACGGAATGTGCTTTGTTCATCCAGTCCCCGTGTGTATGCAGTTTTGTACATTTTGTCGTCCGTTTCCTCTGGCACACAATGGCCTACTCCTGTGAAAAGTGGAACAGGTTTTAACACGTGTGCAAGATGTTCTGCGTGTGTTCGCATTAAGAGTCTACTGCTTGCTAGACTTTGGCCTATGTATTCTGTTAGGGAAAAAGTGTGCATCACTGATATCAGAATTGTTTTTCTTTTCTCTGAATAATTGAATCCAGTAGACAAAGCAAATTTGTATGTGATCCAGAAGTTGTGGACATTTTCATTAATCAATAAAATGGGATTGATGATTGTGAGTATGAGAGCATCTGAATGCTTTGTTCCATATGCTCAGACACAGAATTACAGTGGAGAAGGCTCATCAATGTCAAACCTCCCCTGGGAGAAACATGACAAAAAAGGAAGAAGAAGTTTAAATGTGTGGGGTTTTTTCTCTTCTTGCGAAGTTGTAATGTTAACCAATTTTATTTACTGATAGACACTAGAATATCATGTTTGATTTTAAGAAGGACATAGAACTTTGTATTTTAAAGATAGCTGCATTTGGGAATTAACTTTTTCATATCAATCACATTTTTCACTTTATCACAGAAAGCACACTTTCACCAACCTCTCAGTTTGGTGTTTTTTTTAATATAATTTTTTTAGAGACTGACAAATGCTTGTAAATCCTGCTTTTTGACAATAAATGATTTCACTATGTAGTTAATTGTGATAAAACAGCACAGCACCTAACTTAGCTGCCAATTGTGTGGTTAGCCAATTGCTGATTTTTCTTTCCCTGATATTGCCCATTTTAATATGAAATTGAAATAAGCTCCTGTGTACACATTCTTTTTATCTCTTCTCTGTGTCTGTCTGTGTGTGTGTGGTGTGTGTTTGTGTGTGTATGATGTGTGTTTGTGTATGTGGTTTGTGTGTGTATCTGTGTGTGTCTCTCAGTCTCTGTTTCTTTTTTCCCTCCCTCCCTCCCTCCATCTCTCTCTCTATCTCTCTCTCTCTTCCTTTGTGACATTGTCAGTCCTTTTTTAAGTCAGTTATTTTGAATCAGTTGTCTATTTCTGTCTTGTTCCTAAACCTGTGCAGTTTCTAGCTTTTTTTTTTTTTTTTTTTGGGGGGGGGCGGGATTTAAAGTAAGATATGCAATAAAAGAATATGATCAAAATAGCATCAGACATACAACAATCTTGCACACATGTGCATGTATGCTTATGCACACACACACAATTGGTGCTCTTCTTTGTAATATTAGCTACATTCCCAACAATAAAAACCAAAACGTTTATAAAAAGCAACTCATTAGCAGTTTGCCATAGTTCACTTAAGGCTACAAGGGAGCAAACAAATTTGGAATTTGTTGTGGGGAACTCCCCTTCCCACACACACACACACACTGTACAAAATTGGAGTGTGTGATTAGTAGATCCATTACAAATTCTTTGTCCTCCTTTCTTCATATCTTTCGTCTTCTCATGAAATGTAAGTTTGCTGTGTGTGCAGTGACTATTCTTAATGATTGCTGTGGCCGCCCTCCCCATGTTTTTGTGGTATATATCTCTGAAGCTTCTGGTAGATTTACTTATCATTAGCAAACCATGCATCAGAAAACAGTGATGACTATTTTGGTTGTGCATGAAACAAGCTTGGCTATTAACAGTGATATACTTTCCTACAATACAGAATGTGTTAGTCAGTTCAGAGACATGGAGAATTGCTTGAATGAGGGAGTGAAAGTAACAGACTCTTGCAGCTGTGACTGGTATTTACTTCTGAATTAACATTATCTTTAATACTTTTTATTTCATGGAAACACTGTCTCTTTTAGGTTTTCTATCAGGAAAGTAAGTGACAGAAAATCAAAGGACTTGTGGTGGACTGTGTCATCACAGCAGAGAATTGCCTCATATCAGAAGAAGCGGGTTTTTTTCATATTGGAAAGGGGTGTGTCATGCATCTTACCTGAGCTGATTTAAGAATCAACTTGGAGTTCCAAACTGGAATGGAAAAGGAAGAAGAATGTTAACTTCGTTATCTTTCTTGTATCCAAATTCAGGGGGGGGGGGGGAGTTGTCAAATGTCCTTTTCATAAATCATGTTGCATTCACCATGTTAGAAAGTGAAACTCCCTTGTGTGGGTCTGTGGACTCTTTCATCGTTTGTAGTGTTCCCACTTCATAGAAGCTGTGTGCCAGAAATTCCCTTTTTTATTTTTTTTTATTTCTCTCATCTCTTTCTTGCTTGTTTCAGCCTTTCCAGTCCAATTGCCTTTTTCTTTTCTTCAAGCAAACCGTAACACTTTACAGTTGATGTCACTGTCTGTGACATGACACGACGTGTTTGCTGTTTTGCTCTGGCCAGTAGTTGTGATACTAGGGTTTTCAGGATATGTTCTAGCTGTTCATTTGACCGTATCATTCGCTCTTTTTTGTGGTCATTTTTAATGACAGTGGAATGGGCTGTTTGGGTCATCTGTTTGTGTTTTGAGGGGGTGATTTGATTGGGTTTAAAAAAATATTCAGTGGATAAGAAGAGGAAGAGCTAGTATTGCATCAGTGCACAGCTTTGTCTGAATCGCCTGATACGATCAAGTAACTGGGATAAGAAGAAGGGAATTGTGGCTCTTTTGCAGGTTGACGTGGTGAGGCATTTGACAGTATTGATACATTTGACACATCGTTAATAATGTGATGTCAGCCCTAATATGATGGTCAGCTGGGCTGTAAGTGTCATTAATTAATGATGATGATGATGATAATGACTGACACTTTTAGAACACTTTCTACCTCTTTGCAGGAGTAGCACAACGTTCCTTAAATTACATTATTATTTCCACTGCTACTGCTACTTCTGTTTTACAAAATATTTTCATTATTACTACTACTTTGACTGCTACTCTTTCTCTTACTTCTACTGCCCCTATTACTGCTACTACTACTACTGCTGCTACTGCTACGACTTTTACTACTACTACTTACACTGCCTTCACCACCATCACCACCACCACCACTACTATTGGTGCCACTGTCTACTCTTCTCCCCTTTCTATCACACATCCTACAGTACTCTAAGAGCCAGTTTAGTGAGGATGGTATCAGTGTCAGGTCACCGTATGGCCACCGAGCAGCGAAGTCCCTGCTCTTGATTAATTAAGGTTTAGATGTGTGTATTCTGAGCTAACATTCTCAGCACACCACCACTCCCTCTGAAACCTCACGCTGACCTACATGACAGTCTGAGTCACTGAACTGGGTTGAGTGAGGGTCTGACCTTAGAACAGAAACAGTCACGTGTCAGAAGTTATGACGCTGCTGATTTCATTAATTTAACACACTCCAAACCTGGCTTCAGGGTGACATTGTGTAGCGCTGCTTCCACTTCAGATTTCCTGGTGACAAATGAAATGTCCATTGCACAGCGCTGCTTCCACTTCAGATTTCCTGGTGACAAATGAAATGTCCATTGCACAGCGCTGCTTCCACTTCAGATTTCCTGGTGACAAATGAAATGTCCATTGCACAGCGCTGCTTCCACTTCAGATTTCCTGGTGACAAATGAAATGTCCATTGCACAGCGCTGCTTCCACTTCAGATTTCCTGGTGACAAATGAAATGTCCATTGCACAGCGCTGCTTCCACTTCAGATTTCCTGGTGACAAACGGAATGTCCATTGCACAGCGCTGCTTCCACTTCAGATTTCCTGGTCACAAATGAAATGTCCATTGCACAGCGCTGCTTCCACTTCAGATTTCCTGGTGACAAACGGAATGTCAATTGCACAGCGCTGCTTCCACTTCAGATTTCCTGGTGACAAATGAAATGTCCATTGCACAGCGCTGCTTCCACTTCAGATTTCCTGGTGACAAATGAAATGTCCATTGCACAGCGCTGCTTCCACTTCAGATTTCCTGGTCACAAATGAAATGTCCATTGCACAGCGCTGCTTCCACTTCAGATTTCCTGGTGACAAATGAATGTCCATTGCACAGCGCTGCTTCATCCTGAGATTTGCAGTCAGCCTGTGAAAGAGAGACCCTAACATTCAGGTGATGTTGTGTGCGTTTTCAGAAGGACGGTCGCGAGGACGAAGACATTGTTCCCAGCGTGATCCCCAAAAGCAAAGGACGCAAGTCCGACACGGAGCTGAAGAAGAAGATGCCCAAGAAAGTGGTGGAGGAAGGAAGCCTGAAGAAACGCCTCAACATGCTCTACAAGACTGCCTTTGACTACACCGTAATTTCTATGTCTCGCGCTCTCTCTGTCTCTCTCTCTCTGTCTCTTTCTGTCTGTGTTTCTGTTTCTCTCTTTCTCTTTCTGTCTGTCTCTCTCTTGCTCTCTCTCTCTTCTTTCTCTCTCTTTCTGTCTGTGTGTTTGTGTCTCTGTTTCTCTCTGTCTCTTTCTGTCTCTGTCTCTCTCTTGTTCTCTCTCGCTCGCTCTCTCTTTCTTTCTTTCTCTCTCTCTCTTCTCTCTTGTTCTCTCTCGCTCGCTCTCTCTCTCTCTTTCTTTCTTTCTTTCTCTCCTCTCTCTCTCTCTCTCTTCTTTTCTCCTCTCTCTTTGTTCTTTTTTTTGTTGTGTGTCTCCTTGACCTTCTGCCTCCTCTTCAATCTGGGTGAATAGATAATATGTGCAGAAAAGTGAGCACACTGCCTAGCATCATGTGGCGAGAGGAGAAGACCAACACTAGTCAGTCCTTCTGATTGGTGGGGCAGGAACTGAATGAATAGCTTTATTGGTTTGGTTTTGGTGTTGGGTTTTGTTGTTGTTGTTTTGTTGGGTGGGTGTTTTTTTTTGGGGGGGGAGGGGGTAAGAGTATGTCATTGTTTCTGTAAGGGTGTGGCAGAACTGTCACATCACAGTGATTTATACTGGTCATCAGACAACAACAACAACCATAACACAGAACTGTCACATCACAATGGTTTATACTGGTCATCAGACAACAACACAGAACTGTCACATCACAATGGTTTATACTGGTCATCAGACAACAACAACAACACAGAACTGTCACATCACAATGGTTTATACTGGTCAGCAGACAACAACAACAACACAGAACTGTCACATCACAATGGTTTATACTGGTCATCAGACAACAACAACAACAACAAAGAACTGTCACATCACAATGGTTTATTCTGATCATCAGACAACAACAACAACAAAGAACTGTCACATCACAATGGTTTATTCTGATCATCAGACAACAACAACAACAACACAGAACTGTCCCATCACAATGGTTTATACTGGTCATCAGACAACAACACAGAACTGTCACATCACAATGGTTTATACTGGTCATCAGACAACAACAACAACAACACAGAACTGTCACATCACAATGGTTTATACTGGTCATCAGACAACAACACAGAACTGTCACATCACAATGGTTTATACTGGTCATCAGACAACAACACAGAACTGTCACATCACAATGGTTTATACTGGTCATCAATAACAACACAGAACTGTCACATCACAATGGTTTATACTGGTCATCAGACAACAACAACAACACAGAACTGTCACATCACAATGGTTTATACTGGTCATCAGACAACAACACAGAACTGTCACATCACAATGGTTTATACTGGTCATCAGACAACAACACAGAACTGTCACATCACAATGGTTTATACTGGTCATCAGACAACAACAACAACACAGAACTGTCATCACAATGGTTTATACTGGTCATCAGACAACAATAGCAACCATAACACAGAACTGTCACATCACAATGGTTTATACTGGTCAACAACAACAACAAGTCAGTGTGGTGCGTCACTCTCTGTGGACAGGACATGAACGGCAGGCTGCTGCGCACCATCTTCATGGGGCTGCCGTCCAGAAAGGATTATCCTGATTACTACCAGGTGATCATGGAGCCGATCGACATGACCATGATTGAAGCCAAAATCAAAACTGACAAGGTGAGGCTGCTCAGTGAAGTTGGGTGTGAGTGTGTCAGGGGTTGAGTTTGTTTGTTCAGTCTTTCAGTCTTGTTTTGTTTGGTTGGTTGTTTGTTTGGGTGGAAGTTACATAAGTTTCATTTGGAAAGAAGCAGTTTGAGGATTAAGATAAAATAAAATGCATTTTAGATTTTAGAACTTTGAGTCTTACTGTACTTTTTCTTACATAAGCATACATGTATGTGACAGGACACAGTATTGAAATGTGTTAAGGTCAAAGATGGCCTTAGAAGATTGTCTTTATGTACCTCTTTCAGTCCTGGCAGATTTCCCTGCAGGAAATCTGGGCTGCTTTCTCCAGGGAAAGTGCATCATCACGAGAGCAGCACCCCACCCGTATATATTTTAAAAAATTTCTGTTTGTATGTGTATTTGTTTCAAAGTAGCTTTTTCTTCAAAGTTGTACCGGGACAACTCTTGATGCTGTGGGTTCTGTTACATGTGCTAAATGTGCGTTATGCGCAGGACTTTGGTTGTTCATGTCATCTGAAGCATTAACCCCTCCCTACACCACCTCTCAGGATCTGGTTGGTCATGTCATCTGAAGCATTAACCCCTCCCTACACCACCTCTCAGGATCTGGTTGGTCATGTCATCTGAAGCATTAACCCCTCCCTACACCACCTCTCAGGATCTGGTTGGTTTATGTCATCTGAAGCATTAACCCCTCCCTACACCACCTCTCAGGATCTGGTTGTTCATGTCATCTGAAGCATTAACCCCTCCCTACACCACCTCTCAGGATCTGGTTGGTCATGTCATCTGAAGCATTAACCCCTCCCTACACCACCTCTCAGGATCTGGTTGGTCATGTCATCTGAAGCATTAACCCCTCCCTACACCACCTCTCAGGATCTGGTTGGTCATGTCATCTGAAGCATTAACCCCTCCCTACACCACCTCTCAGGATCTGGTTGGTCATGTCATCTGAAGCATTAACCCCTCCCTACACCACCTCTCAGGATCTGGTTGTTCATGTCATCTGAAGCATTAACCCTCCCTACACCACCTCTCAGGATCTGGTTGGTCATGTCATCTGAAGCATTAACCCCTCCCTACACCACCTCTCAGGATCTGGTTGTTCATGTCATCTGAAGCATTAACCCCTCCCTACACCACCTCTCAAGATCTGGTTGTTCATGTCATCTGAAGCATTAACCCCTCCCTACACCACCTCTCAGGATCTGGTTGTTCATGTCATCTGAAGCATTAACCCCTCCCTACACCACCTCTCAGGATCTGGTTGTTCATGTCATCTGAAGCATTAACCCCTCCCTACACCACCTCTCAGGATCTGGTTGTTCATGTCATCTGAAGCATTAACCCCTCCCTACACCACCTCTCAAGATCTGGTTGTTCATGTCATCTGAAGCATTAACCCCTCCCTACACCACCTCTCAGGATCTGGTTGTTCATGTCATCTGAAGCATTAACCCCTCCCTACACCACCTCTCAGGATCTGGTTGTCATGTCATCTGAAGCATTAACCCCTCCCTACACCACCTCTCAGGATCTGGTTGGTCATGTCATCTGAAGCATTAACCCCTCCCTACACCACCTCTCAGGATCTGGTTGGTCATGTCATCTGAAGCATTAACCCCTCCCTACACCACCTCTCAGGATCTGGTTGGTCATGTCATCTGAAGCATTAACCCTCCCTACACCACCTCTCAGGATCTGGTTGTTCATGTCATCTGAAGCATTAACCCCTCCCTACACCACCTCTCAGGATCTGGTTGTTCATGTCATCTGAAGCATTAACCCCTCCCTCACCACCTCTCAGGATCTGGTTGTTCATGTCATCTGAAGCATTAACCCCTCCCTACACCACCTCTCAGGATCTGGTTGTTCATGTCATCTGAAGCATTAACCCCTCCCTACACCACCTCTCAGGATCTGGTTGTTCATGTCATCTGAAGCATTAACCCCTCCCTACACCACCTCTCAGGATCTGGTTGTTCATGTCATCTGAAGCATTAACCCCTCCCTACACCACCTCTCAGGATCTGGTTGTCATGTCATCTGAAGCATTAACCCCTCCCTACACCACCTCTCAGGATCTGGTTGGTCATGTCATCTGAAGCATTAACCCCTCCCTACACCACCTCTCAGGATCTGGTTGGTCATGTCATCTGAAGCATTAACCCCTCCCTACACCACCTCTCAGGATCTGGTTGTTCATGTCATCTGAAGCATTAACCCCTCCCTACACCACCTCTCAGGATCTGGTTGTTCATGTCATCTGAAGCATTAACCCCTCCCTACACCACCTCTCAGGATCTGGTTGTTCATGTCATCTGAAGCATTAACCCCTCCCTACACCACCTCTCAGGATCTGGTTGTTCATGTCATCTGAAGCATTAACCCCTCCCTACACCACCTCTCAGGATCTGGTTGTTCATGTCATCTGAAGCATTAACCCCTCCCTACACCACCTCTCAGGATCTGGTTGTCATGTCATCTGAAGCATTAACCCCTCCCTACACCACCTCTCAGGATCTGGTTGGTCATGTCATCTGAAGCATTAACCCCTCCCTACACCACCTCTCAGGATCTGGTTGGTCATGTCATCTGAAGCATTAACCCCTCCCTACACCACCTCTCAGGATCTGGTTGGTCATGTCATCTGAAGCATTAACCCCTCCCTACACCACCTCTCAGGATCTGGTTGTCATGTCATCTGAAGCATTAACCCTCCCTACACCACCTCTCAGGATCTGGTTGGTCATGTCATCTGAAGCATTAACCCCTCCCTACACCACCTCTCAGGATCTGGTTGGTCATGTCATCTGAAGCATTAACCCCTCCCTACACCACCTCTCAGGATCTGGTTGGTCATGTCATCTGAAGCATTAACCCCTCCCTACACCACCTCTCAGGATCTGGTCGGTGGAGGAAAAGTTCCACTTCAAGCAGGAATCAAACTCATGACCTTTCTTGTTTTTAGACAGGCAGTCACTTCTAGATTATCCATCCACCGCATGTTTACACTTTGTCCCTTTGCTCTCTCTCTCTCTCTCTGTATCACTCTCTCCTTATCATCTCATCATTTTTACTGTTGTTGTTTTGTTGTTGGGTTTTTCAACGTTTTGTTGTTGTGCACACACACAAAGGCTGACTGTGTGTGTGTGTTGTGTGGTGGCAGTACCCCAGTGAGCAAGCGCTGCTGTGCGACTTTGAGCTGATGTTCAACAACGCGCGGCACTACAACGAGGAGGGCTCGGTGGTCTACCAGGACGCCGACACGCTGGACCGCAGCCTGAAAGCCAAGTGGCGCAGCATGAGCCAGTCACGCGCGCCCTTACCACCAAGAGGTCCGTCTGGCCGTGGGGGCTGACTACTGGTCATGGCTCCTTAGAGTTCGGCTGCTGAACATCTGGCATCGGTTTTGTTTTGTTGTTGTTGTTTGGTTGATTGGTGGGGTTGTTTATTTTCTGTGTTCTTCAGCTGGAGCTGCAAGGCTCAGTCATGGTGAGGTTTTTGCGTATGCGACAGTTTGTGCCCGCCATTGTCGTGGCCACATTCCCACGTCAGGGAAAGTGCCTAAGCACAACACCAGTATGCATGCAGTATGGTTTTGTTTTTGGGTCATGCGTTCTTATTGGTTTGAATGAACCACTCTTACAAAATGCAGAACAGGCTTTAATGTGTGCGCAAGATGTTCTGCATGCGTTCGCACACAGGACCTTGGTTTATAGTCTCATCCGAAGGGCTGTTGGAGTCAGTACTGGTCTTAACTCCAGGGGGAAGGTCCCCTTGGAACTGCAGTGTCAGTGATGGCTCAGACCTGGGCTTGATCCCAAAGTACGAGAGCACAACGTTCTAACCACCAGGCTATCTCCCACCACACACACACACACACACACACACACACACACACACACACACACACACACACACACACACTCCATAGCTGCCATTTTCTTTATTAGAATTGTTCTGGTTGTTTTGTTTTTGTTAGAAGAATTCTCCTTCTGATTTGTCTCAACCAACATTTTCTTGGTTGGTTAGAATTGTCGTGATATAGTTATTTTCTTATATCGTGATTATTCTCCTGATTGTTTGGCATTGTTAACATTTTCTTTCTTGGTTAGAATTTGATGTAGCTGATAACACTTTCATTGTCTGTTAGAATTGTTGGTCTGGTAGTGTGACAAACCGTCCATTTTCTTACTTGGTTAGATTTGTTGGTCTGTTGGTCTGCTAAGACTAACATTTTCTAAGTATTTTTAGAATCGTTTTTCTGGTAAGGTGGTATAGCCAACACTTGTTAGTTGGAATTCTCCTGTAATGAGTTTGTTGGTCCCCTTCCTTCAGCAGGTAGGCATCCATACTTTGCCTTCACAAACATACTGAAAATCACTGCGCAGAGTTTGGTTTTCCTCTTCATATTTCTGTGTGTTTAATGCACTAATCTCCACTGTTTTATCAAGCAGACAGGCATTCAGAATCAAATGAGCACACTGGTAAGGAAAGAACCGTCATGTGTGCACAGCAACACATGTTCTGCTGTGCAAATCCTTGAAAGGTTGAATTGATGAAAAACGGTAACAAGGCATACGTTTATAAATGATACAAATTATAATGAAACGCTGTAATGTTTTCAAAATATGCTTATCCCTGAAGTTGGAATGTGGCCACCTTAATGGCGGGTAAAAACGGTCACAACACAAAATCTCGTCATTTGTGAACCTTGGTGCTCTAGCTGAGGAACAACACACAAACAACAACAAAAAGCTTGGTTTGTCCGTGAAACACACACACCAAAAACAGTGCAACGTTGTTGGTTTTTTTACACAAATGAAGTAGGATAGTAGACTGCCACAGTTGTTAGTCAAGCGTGAGGGAGAACAGCAGGCAGGTGAACCAGCATACACTGTCATGTTGTTACACATTCATGTACATGCACATATACTGTGAACAGCAGGCAGGTGAACCAGCATACACTGTCATGTTGTTACACATTCATGTACATGCACATATACCCAGTGGTGCCTGTGAACAGCAGGCAGGTGAACCAGCATACACTGTCATGTTGTTACACATTCATGTACATGCACATATACCCAGTGGTGCCTGTGAACAGCAGGCAGGTGAACCAGCATACACTGTCATGTTGTTACACATTCGTGTACATGCACATATACCCAGTGGTGCCTGTGACATGTTGTGGTAAATGACATGGGGGGAAAAAGCTATGATACTTTCTGGTGAATGTGGCTTGCATGTTGTTAATGGTTTGTGTTCTAGCAGCCGGTCAAAGTCGAAGTCTTGCTCGCCCATGTCCCAGAAGCTGCAGGACCTGTACGAGAGTGTGCGGGACTACCAGGACAAAGCCGGCCGTGCCCTCTCCACGCCCTTCATCAAGCTGCCCCTCAAGAGTGTAAGGCTGCCGCAGTTGTTTGCTGTTCTTGGTCAGAAATACTCTGTGTAACATGTTTGTTTTATTCTTTTCTATGGAGGATAATGGAATAAGCACTTATGTGCTTTTTTACATCCAGTCCCCGTGTGTATGCGGTTTTGTCAATTCTGTCATCTGTTCCCACCAGCACACAATGGCCTACTCTTATGAAAAGCAGAACAGGATTTAACATTGCGCAAGATGTTCTGCATACGTTCGCACACGGGGCCTTGGTTTATAGTCTCATCCGAAGGACTTTTGGGGAGAGTGGAGTCTGCACTGATGTTAACTCCAGGGAAAAATATCCCCTTGCATGGGAATCAAACCCTGGTTGTCAGATTGCAAGCGCAATGTTCTAGGCTGGCCCGTCCCCATGTGTGTGTGTTATTGTATTGAATGAATAACGCTCTGAGGATCACCCAGACTATGCATTTTGACTCAGTCATCCCAGCTGGGAATCACTGCCACATTCAAAGTACTGGGTGGACGAGGAGTTGTATGTATGACTCTTGTGAAGTACCTTGCCACATTGGCAGCCGTACTACAACTTCAGAGGATTTTTTTTTCTCCGTTAAAAGGAGAATGCACGTTGTTGTGCTAGCATCTTGTCATGGCTGAAGACGTTCACAACATAGCATGTCACAACACAGCATGTTACAACACAGCATGCTACAACATAGCATGTCACAACACAGCATGTTACAACATAGCATGTTACAACATAGCATGCTACAACACAGCATGTTACAACACAGCATGTCACAACACAGCATGTTACAACATAGCATGTCACAACACAGCATGTTACAACACAGCATGCTACAACACAGCATGCTACAACACAGCATGCTACAACATAGCATGTCACAACACAGCATATTACAACATAACATGCTACAACATAGCATGTTACAACATAGCATGTTAGAACATAGCATGCTACAACATAGCATGTTACAACAGTATGTTACAATACAGCATGTTACAACACAGCATGCTACAACAAAGCATGCTACAACATAACATGTTACAACACAGCATGCTACAAGACAGCATGTTACAACACAGCATGCTACAACATAGCATGTTACTACATAGCATGCTACAACACAGCATGTTACAACACAGCATGCTACAACATAGCATGTTACAACATAGCATGTTACAACACAGCATATAGTATGTTACAACACAGCATGTTACAACATAGCATGTTACAACACGGCATGCTACAACATAGTATGCTACAACATAGTATGCTACAACACAGCATGCTACAACACAGCATGCTACAAAATAGCATGTTACAACACAGCATGCTACAACACAGCATGCTACAACACAGCATGCTACAACATAATGTTAACATCTTGACGTGGGCCACTGCACTTAGCTTACTTACAGCAATGCCTGGTGACACGTTTGGCCAGTAATCCAGACTGATAAACCGTTAATCCCGGTTTGCATTGTAGGATTACCCAGACTACTATGAGGTGATAAAGAAGCCCATGGACATGCAGAGGATCCAGCAGAAACTGCTGACAGGACAGTACGACAACTTGGAGGACATCGTCGCTGACTTTGTCCAGATGTTTGACAACGCCTGCAAGTACAACGAGCCCGAGTCTGTCATCTATAAGGTAGATAATGTTAACTGATGTGTCAGTGAGCATACTGCTAGTGGCCCACTGTTAACTGATGGCAGTGAGCATACTGCTAGTGGCAGTGAGCATACTGCTAGTGGCAGTGAGCATACTGCTAGTGGCCCACTGTTAACTGATGTGTCAGTGAGCATACTGCTGGTGGCCCACTGTTAACTGATGTGTCAGTGAGCATACTGCTAGTGGCCCACTGTTAACTGATGTGTCAGTGAAAATACTGCTAGTGGCCCACTGTTAACTGATGTGTCAGTGAGCATACTGCTGGTGGCCCACTGTTAACTGATGTGTCAGTGAGCATACTGCTGGTGGCCCACTGTTAACTGATGTGTCAGTGAGCATACTGCTGGTGGCCCACTGTTAACTGATGTGTCAGTGAGCATACTGCTAGTGGCCCACTGTTAACTGATGTGTCAGTGAGCATACTGCTAGCGGCCCACTGTTAACTGATGTGTCAGTGAGCATACTGCTAGCGGCCCACTGTTAACTGATGTGTCAGTGAGCATACTGCTAGCGGCCCACTGTTAACTGATGTGTCAGTGAGCATACTGCTGGTGGCCCACTGTTAACTGATGTGTCAGTGAGCATACTGCTAGCGGCCCACTGTTAACTGATGTGTCAGTGGGCATACTGCTAGTGGCCCACTGTTAACTGATGTGTCAGTGAGCATACTGCTAGTGGCAGTGGCAGTGAGCATACTGCTAGTGGCCCACAACTCACCTGTATAGACCTGGCTGTCTAGGCTGTCTGGTTCTTTCTCTCTTTGGTTTGGAAATCGTTGACAAAGTGGATGTTCAGCAGAGTTTGGTGGATCCCCTCATTCTGTCTATCTCCACCTGTTCAGTCACCTGCATGCTTCACTGACTGATTGTTGTCTATCCCCACCTGATCAGTCACCTGCATGCTTCACTGACTGATTGTTGTCTATCTCCATCTGTTCAGTCACCTGCATGCTTCACTGATTGTTGTCTATCTCCACCTGTTCAGTCACCTGCATGCTTCACTGATTGTTGTCTATCCCCACCTGTTCAGTCACCTGCATGCTTCACTGACTGATTGTTGTCTATCTCCACCTGTTCAGTCACCTGCATGCTTCACTGATTGTTGGCTATCTTCACCTGTTCAGTCACCTGCATGCTTCACTGATTGTTGTCTATCCCCACCTGTTCAGTCACCTGCATGCTTCACTGACTGATTGTTGTCTATCTCCACCTGTTCAGTCACCTGCATGCTTCACTGACTGATTGTTTCTATCTCACTGTCAGTCACCTGCAGCTTCACTGACTGATTGTTGTCTATCTCCACCTGTTCAGTCACCTGCATGCTTCACTGATTGTTGTCTATCCCCACCTGTTCAGTCACCTGCATGCTTCACTGACTGATTGTTGTCTATCTTCACCTGTTCAGTCACCTGCATGCTTCACTGACTGATTGTTGTCTATCTCCACCTGTTCAGTCACCTGCATGCTTCACTGATTGTTGTCTATCTCCACCTGTTCAGTCACCTGCATGCTTCACTGATTGTCAGGTCAAGTCAAGTCAAGTACACTTTAATCATCCCATGAAGGGCAATTACAATACTGACAGGCACATTGTTACCTATAATTATCTCACAAGACACAAGAAAAACACCTTTCAGATTGTTATAAACATTCCAAGATAGCTTTAAAAAAAATTATCATACTCAAACCCAGGTGCGCGCACACACACGCACCGCGTACACACACACACACACCCACACACACCAATGCAGGAATACAATATTGTAAATACCATTGATTGGAAAAGAAATATAAAAAAATTTTCTGCGTGCACGCACGTGCGCATTCACACACACGCGCACACCCATACATACACACACCAATATATGAACACAGTTTTATCACACATACACACACACACATGCACCCGCGCACCATAATGACCATTATCTAGTAAAGACATAAACACACACACACACAAACACTCACACACAATTTAGAAATCATTCTTGAAAGCCAAAAGCAAGATACAGGAGTACTTATTTTCATTACCACACACACACACGCACTTGACAATCAGGGGGGTATATCAGAGAATGTAAAACTGTTTGGTTAGTACTGTTTTGAATTTAAAATTCGAATGACTACTGGAACAAAGGAATTTCTTTTTCTATTTGTTTTACTGTTGGAGCACAGAAAGCGGCGTCCTGAAGGCAACAACTGAAATTCCGAAGACATAGCATGGGATGGATCAGCCAAGATGGCAGTCGCTTTGCGCACAAGCTGCTGATCGCAGTACAGCTTGAGACCTCTTTGTTCTTTTCCAATTATTTTTGAGCAGATTCTAACAATTGTTGTCTATCTCCACCTGTTCAGTCAGCTGCATGCTTCACTGTTGTTCTCTCATAGAGCATCGCCAGTACCTTGTCACCACCATGTTCATGGTTGAGCCAGGGGTGCTGTTCATGTCACAGGTCTGTCCAAGAAGAGGAGGACCCATTTGTGGCAGCACAGCTACATCATGCACATCAGATCAGTGTTAGGCATAGTGGGTGTTGAAGGAGATCATGCTAGGAGGTGTGGATTGCAGACAGAAGGATTATGTGAACGTGTGTGTGTGGTGTGTGTGTGTGTGTGTGGTGTGTGTGTGTGTGGTGTGGTGTGGGTGTGTGTGTGTGTGTTGTGTGTGTGTGTGTTGTGGTGTGTGTGTGTGGTGGTGTGTGTGTGGTGTGTGTGTGTGTGGTTGTGTGTGTGGTGTGTGTGTGGTGTGTGATGTGTGTGTGTGTGTATGTGTGTGTGTGATGTGTGTGGTGTGGTGTGTGTGTGTGTGTGGTGTGTATGGTGTGGTGTGAGTGTGTGGTGAGGTGTGGTGTGTGTGTGTGGTGTGTGTATGGTGTGTGTGTGGTGTGATGTGTGTGTGGGTGTGTGGTGTGAAGGACGCCCTGACCCTGCAGCGCGTGGTGTTTGAGAAGAAGATGGAGCTGATGGAGGGCACCAACGACGTGCCGGACATCAAGGCCTCTGTGCAGGAACTCATCCGAAACCTCTTCATCTCCACCTACAATTCACAGGTACCCTGCCTCTGTCTGTCTGTCTGTTTTTCCCTGCTCATTTTTCATTGAGACATACAATCATTGCTGACATGGAAATACTTGGTTACGATTGTATGTCTTCTGTTTCTGTGACAGCTTTGAAAGTCTTTAACTTTTCTGTTCGGTTCAAGACACGGGTAAGACTGCAGTTCACAGGGTGTGTTGTATGTTGTCGTTGGAAGACTTGTGTACCGCTAAGAGCAGGTCTATAATCTGTTCACAGTTTCTGTTGTATACACGTATCAGTCCCTCTTTCTCCCTGTCTTCCAACATGTCTCATCTCATCTCTCCCCACTCTTTCTTCCATCCCTCTCTGTCTGGTCTCAAGATTTCAAGGGGGGGGGGGGGGGGGGGGGTGTTGTTTCTTGGTTTTTAATTTGAAAGAGCGGGGATGGTTTGGTTTTAGAATTTGTTTGTTGCTTGGTTTTTTGTATTTACATATCAGATAGGTAAAGCTTAATGTATTCCATACCCAAATGTTGGGTTGTTACTTCAGAAGTATGGGTTTTTTCTAGTGTACTGTCTGCTAGCTAGAAAGTGGTTGTGTCAGATGTGCATCGATTTTGTGGAAGTAGAACCAGCAACCCATTACAAGCTTTCTGTTTTACCACAGTTTGATGAGAGAGAGAGAGGAAGCATACAACTAAAAGAATGGGATTTGGCTCTTAGGTAGACTGAACACAAATGTGTGGATGATAAATGAAAGAAACCATACAGCTGCATAATGAACAGATAACAAAAAGATTGACTGGTGCGTGTATGTGTGTGTGTGTGTGTGTGACAGGACGACGAGGGAAGGTGTTACAGCGACTCCTTTGGAGAGCTGCCTGACCTGATCGAAAGATCCAAGGCTGAAGGGGAAGAACAGTCCCCAGAGTGAGTGCCCTTTCCTTCGTGACGATGCTGCCTCACAGCGTCGAATTATCACTGCATTGTTACTTTATACTGTGGTGTTGTTGTTGTTTTCTTGATCTTGAACATAAGTGTGAACAAAAATGAAATTATGGTGTTTCCAGACATGCATATGTGTGTGTGTGTGTTTTCTGTCAACTTTATAGTTTACAAATCCAGGAAAAAAACAAATAGCGCACAAAGACTTGAAGCAGTAGATGAAAACTTTTTTTTTTTAATGTGTTTTGAAATGAAAAAGTTATTTTGTTCACCATTATTCTCGTTAACACTGAACTAAATGTGGACATACACACTTTGCTTATAAATTTATGTCAACTTTGATGTTTTCGCAGGAGGCTGTTGACATTTGATCAGATCAAGCGGAATATTGACAGGGTAAGTGCCATCACACATGCTCTTGTTCAGCTTGCTTTCTTGCTTTGGTCAAAACAGAACCAGACCATAAGTTCTGTTGTCGTAATCATAAATATCAGAATTTATTGTTGAATGTTTGTATCATAGCCTTTGGTAGTAATAATAATAATATATGGTAAATGACTTTTAAGAATTTATCAGTGATATTCAAATTGAGTACTATGGAGGTTTCATTCATATTGCAGGAACTGCAGCTTTTGACTTGGTTTTGGAAGGGAACAGATATGTATTATTGCATTGGTTTTTACCCCTCACCATTTAGGTAACTTGCTTTCTTTTATTAACCTCAGTCCATGTGAGGGTTGATATATATTTTCTCTACTTTGATATTCTTGTAACTAACATATAATCAGTAATAGAGATCTGGTATGCATACTTGACACTATGAATGTGCAATAACATGCAGGAAAGTAAACGATACTAAAGCACACACACAGAGGCTGACCAGACAAACCTGAAGATCGACTTTCCACCTCACAGCCTCTTGACCACATGGATTGTCTGCTTATGTCATATCTCTCTTCGCCAAAGGCCTTCTTGTGACACTTTTAAATCCAGCCTCAAGACGTATTTGTTTCAAACCTAAGATTTTCCTCTCCTGTTTCATTTCATAGCTCTCCCTGCTTTTCAACAGCCAAAAAACTCCATCACCCTGCCAAAGTGTATAACCTCTGTGTGTGTGTGTGTGTGCGTTTGGACTTGTTAGAACTATTACTTGCTATTGGTTGTATGACTGTGTAAGAATGAGCTGAATGCAAGCGCTTTGATTTGTCTGTGCAAGATACAGCGCTATATAAATTCCATTTATTATTATTATGTCGAGCCCTCACTTGACAGACTGTGACCCCAGTGAGCAAGAAACAGTGAACATGTAGCCTCTGTCATGAATGGGTGCATGCACAAGTCAGGGGATTTGGTCTGGAGCAAACCTGATTCCTCTGTGTCAGGTGAACTCTTTATAATGGATAAATTCATCAGAACTGTTCTGCTCCGATGCCGCAGATATCAATTAAGTATATTGTGTGAAAGAAATTTGTTGTGTGAGTAAATTTTTGTAAATCCTGAAAAATAGATTGGGCTTGACTTTGTCTTCAATGAAGAGCATGTATGGTAGATGAATATATAGATAGATAGATAGATAGATAAGCTGTGTCACAGAACTAGAGTACTTTCTTTTCCTCATCCAGGGCCGGTACAGACGTATGGATCGTTTTCAAGAGGACATGTTCAGAGTGTTTGAAAACGCCAGGAAATCCAGCCGCACTGATTCTCAGGTAAGGTTATGACGTGTGTTATATAAGGATACAACGTGTTATTTTATGGCCAGAAAAACTACGGCAGGATTTTGGGGGAAGGGGGGTATTGTTAGATTGTTGTTGAGTTGGTTGGGCTCATTGTTAATGAGGATTATGTGTGTGTGAAGTAGTAAATGGAGATTCACATAAGACTGGACGCTGCATAATTAATGCTCTGAGCATTTGTGACAGACCAAGCATCAATCCACCGTCATTCTTGCATTTTTGTCAGTGTGTATGTGCATGAATTTTTTTGAGTCACTGTGTGTCATTTTTACATGTGTGTGTAGATGTGAGGCTGGCATTTTCTTTTTCTTTGCACTTCTTCCCTGCGTCTGCATATTTTTTTTTAAACCATGAAGGGTTTTCATACATTCAGTGAGCTATGCATTCATTCAACAATTGGTTTTGCTTTTACTCATCCTATTTTAAGGGTCCAGCCTTTCCTGTGTGTGCAGTTGTACGAAGACGCTGTAGAGATGCAGATGTTCTTCATCAAGATCCGCGATGAGCTGTGCAAGAACGGGGAGCTGTTGCTGACCCCTGCCCTCAGCTACACAGAGCGCCACCTGCAGGCTGACTTGGAGGAAGAGAAAACGGAGAAACTGCCCACGGAGCAGAAAGAGGAAGAGGAGAAGAAGAAGAGTGGAGGAGAGGCAGACGAGAAGGAAGACGGGAAGCCTGTAAGTGGTGACACCTTTACCCGGCTGTCAGACTTTGACTAGGCACCAAGTTCAGGAGCAGCAGTTGTCTCAAAACTTGATATCAACTCTGCAGAAACTGTAGATTGGAAGTGAATAATCTTTGACAGACACATACTTTTTTAATCTGTTCTACTTGCATGTGTCACACCTCCAGAAACAAGTCTTGAGAACTGAGGAATGGAAGAGTAAAAGTCAGCCATGACATATCTACATGTCAAATCATAGCTTCTGTTTGCTTTTTTTAATTTTGAATTTTAGAAACAGTCATATTTGAATTACAGGAAAGACAATGGGGTTCATTATTTGGTATATATATGTTTAATTAATACGGTGTTTCCAGATCATTCTTGCTATAGAAACAATAGTGGCTTTAATGACTGGCAAAGTGTCTTCTGGTGTGAAGTTGATTTGTATCTGTTGTTTCTCGTTTGTTTTCAGTCTCAAGAAGAACCCAGTGAAAACGAAATTGTGTACAAGGATCAACGTACATGGTTGGCGATTTTGTGTACATTGAACCCAGGTGAGTCGTTTCAGCTTCATAGCGCTAATGTCAGTTGCAGGTGTAGTGAACATGCACACACCAACTTCTGGTCTTCTTTATGTAAGGAGCAAGGGAGAGCAGTTCTTTCTTTTGGTGTTGATTTTCCCTTTCTTATCTTCCATGTCTTTGTTGGTTTTGGTTTTTTCTTTTCTTTATTTTTTTGTTCTTTCTCTCTTCCTTTTCTTTATGACATTCTTTCTGTTTTACTTTTTGTTTGTTTGTTGTTGTTGTTGTTACTGGTTCATGTTTTGGGGGTTGTTGTTTGTTTGTTGTGTGGGAGATTAAATACTTGTATTTTAATTTTTTTGAAGTAAAGAATAATATACAGCATATATTACTTTTTTTTTTTTTTTTTTTTTTAAAAGCACATGATATATCATGATTTTTTATGGTTTCAAAGTATGATACATTCAACATAACCTTATATGGAAAAATCCCCATATATGCTGACAGAGAATTGAACCTGGAGCCTCACATCATGATGATCGAAACGTTCATCACGGACGAGAGCGGAGCTCGCATGATCAAAGGGTGCTACTTCTACCGTCCCAATGAAACCTACCATCTGGCAACACGCAAGTTCCTGGAAAAGGTAACCTGCTGCCTGGCCTTCAGAATGGATATATAATCATTGAGTTCAGCACTAGCCTGTGTCTTTGTTGTGAGTTAGGCAACATTCATGTTTTTCGTAAAGGTAACCTGCTGCCTGGTCTTCAGAATAATCATTGAGTTAAGCACTAGCCTGTGTCTTTGTTGTGAGTTAGGCAACATTGAGGTTCCTGGAAAAGGTAACCTGCTGCCTGGCCTTTAGAATGGATATATAATCATTGAGTTCAGCACTAGCCTGTGTCTTTGTTGTGAGTTAGGCAACATTGAGGTTCCTGGAAAAGGTAACCTGCTGCCTGGCCTTCAGAATGGATATGTAATCATTGAGTTCAGCACTAGCCTGTGTCTTTCCTGTGAGAGGCAACATTGAGGTTCCTGGAGAAGGTAACCTGCTGCCTGGCCCTCATTATATATAATCATTGAGTTAAGCACTAGCCTGTGTCTTTTGTTGTGAGTTAGGCAACATTGAGGTTCCTGGAAAAGGTAACCTGCTGCCTGGTCTTCAGAATGGATATGTAATCATTGAGTTCAGCACTATCCTGTGTCTTTGTTGGGAGTTAGGCAACATTGAGGTTCCTGGACAAGGTAACCTGCTGCCTGGCCTTCAGAATAATCATTGAGTTAAGCACTAGCCTGTGTCTTTGTTGGGAGTTAGGCAACATTAGGTTCCTGGAAAGGGTAACCTGCTGCCTGGTCTTCAGAATAATCATCGAGTTCAACACTAGCCTGTGTTTTTGTTGGGAGTTAGGCAACATTCAGGTTTTTCGTAAAGGTAACCTACTGCCTGGCCTTCAGAATGGATATATAATCATTGAGTTGAGCACTAGCCTGTGTCTTTCCTGTGAGAGGCAACATTGAGGTTCCTGGACAAGGTAACCTGCTGCCTGGCCCTCATTATATATAATCATTGAGTTCAGCACTAGCCTGTGTCTTTGTTGTGAGTTAGGCAACATTCAGGTTCCTGGACAAGGTAACCTGCTGCCTGGCCTTCTGTATATTCATTAACTCAATGGAGTCGCAGTGAAATGGATCCCGCCATTTTATGGTGACACGTGATTTTGGCTATATTTAAAAAATTCAGCAGATTTACCCAACATAATAAAGACATACAAATTATACATCATTGAAAAGTTCATTATGTCTACTTTTGAGATTGTTACACAGTTTTTCAATATTAATTGTAATTATTTTTTAAATAAATTTTCAAAATATGTCACTGAATGCTGAAAAATCAAAAGTTTTGAAAATTAGGGCTGCTTATCTTACATTGCTTGAACTGTTCATCAGCTAGTCCCCTTGAAACAATGTGTTGATTTTTCAACAAACTAAAGTTCCCTGAAGTTG
The DNA here is from genome assembly GCA_028751875.1 of Rapana venosa. Taxonomy (NCBI): domain Eukaryota; kingdom Metazoa; phylum Mollusca; class Gastropoda; order Neogastropoda; family Muricidae; genus Rapana; species Rapana venosa. The sequence continues at coordinate 72,560,693 of CM054142.1, read as the reverse complement.
GCTGATATCATCTGATGTCACTTTTTGCACTTTATAATTTTTCTCAGTGAACCTTCTTTTGGCATTACATGTAATGATTTTTGTTTTTTGGTCAGTAAAACTGTGCTAGTTCTCTGTGGCTATTATGATGAAAATAGAGATTGGGTTGGGGGGGGGGGTTGAGAAAGGGAAATATGAAAGGCTTTTTTATTGTAATGGGGAAAAACGTAGTATCAAAATTTGTACTGGATGATGATTAATGTTTTCTAGCAGGGGATGGGCGGCAGTCTTTTCATTTCTTTCTTCTCTCTGCGTTGCTCGGTGGTGAGGAATCCAGTGACAAAGGGATCGTTTTTCTTTCATGTTTCCACTGTAAAATGACAAACTCATGACCAGTCATTTTGTGTTTTCTCTTCTCTGTGTGATGGACAGGAGGTGTTCAAGACAGAACAGTCGCACGAGATCTCCATGTCACAGATCATGGGGCGGGCCTATGTCATGTTTGTCAAAGACTACTTCAAAATGAAGCCAGAGGTGAGCTCAGCATGACAAGCTTTATTTTATCTTCACAGGTGGTGTTTTACACGTGGTACTGTCATACAGGGTTGTTTTTTCCTTCCCCCCAAAAAGAATGATTCTGTTCAGTCTCTGGAGGTGTCTGAACACAGAAAGAAAGGGTGTGTGTGCCTCCAGAACAAAAATAAAAAGGGTGTTTGGGTAGAAAAAGAACATGAACTTTTCCACACACACACAAAATTGAATGGCGCATAGATCTTTTTTAACTCTATGCATCTACCGTTACATCTCCTTTGAGTTCACAATGTTTGTGTTTCCTGATTTCAGGGTATACCAGACAAGGACGTGTATGTCTGTGAATCCAGATACAGTATACGCAACAGGTGCTTCAAGAAAATCAAAGTAAGTTGCTGTGTTCTTGTGGGTGGTGCACGTGTTTTTATGGCCAAGAGTTGGTTTGTGTGTTCTTGTGGGTGGTGCACGTGTTTTTATGGCCAAGAGTTGGTTTGTGTAGTCTGTGTGGAATCAAAGGGCACGTGGGATGTTGGTTTTGCAGCCAGTCATCATAGGAAAGGGTATGTGGGGTGGGAAGGTATCATCATACAGTGACAACAACTGAGGTGCAGCAGTCATTGGTAATTATCGTCCAGAAATGATAGTGCACTAGCCTTACCTTTATCTAGTCACCGTCTTTATCCAGTTGTGTAAAATCTGAGTGTGATGTTTGTGTCATGATTTGGAGGAGGGCGAGAACCTATCAAAATAATTAAAAAATTGTGTTTATTCTTAAATCATAAACTTTGTTGTTTAAGTATAAATTAAAAATTGTAATAATTAGTCCCTGACATTAGCTGGCTGATAAATCTTTGTCCTGGACTTGATAACTGGAGAATATGACTAAAGGTTTGAGTTGTTTTAAAGTTAACTTGATAGGAACTTATCAGAATATATCAAATGCTGATTACCAATGGGGTGCAGATCTGGCAGAGTTCACGAAACGACAGCGTCAACATCATGATGCGTGATGTGCCACTGGTGCCTGTGCGTGTGGAGTCCGTGTTTGCCGCCAAAGAAACCAGCGAGACCAAAGAGCAGGATGATGGCGATATCAGTGTCTTGGACAAAACAAGAATGGTTAGTCTGTGTGTGCTTGATATGTGTGGAGGTTGATAAAAATGTGTACGTGGCTTATCTGTAAGTGGCACGTGTTTGTTGCATATGGAGACACGCGTGTGTGCTCATCTGTGACTGTGTGAAAAGAAAAGACTATAATGTCTTCTTTCTTCATTCATCATGAGTTTTGTGAAGCATCTTCATATGCACTTGCTTCTTCTTCTTCTTCCTTTTTTGTCATGTTTCTCCCAGGGGAGGTTTGACATTGATGAGCCTTCTCCATCTCTCTCTGTTTTGGGCTTCCTCCTTATTTATGCCCCTTTCTCTAAGATCATCTGCAATACAGGCAGCCCAGGTTCATATGCACTTGCTTGTACCTTGAAAACTTTTCTGTTGTAATTTTGTCATGTTTTTAAGATCACAGAAAGGAATTGACTTGTAATCCCAACCATTATTCTGTAGAAAAACGTTCAAAGACAGATGTGCTAAGAATAAATAAATAGATAAAATAATCTTTTTTTTTAATATGCTTCCCAATTCTCCTGAGCTCTTGGATTGTGAGTGTGTTGTACCAGGCTGTAGTCCATAGCACAGTGGATGTTTGTTTGTGTGATGAATGATGGTGGTGGTTGCTGTGTGTGTGTTGTGTGTTGTACCAGGCTGTAGTCCATAGCACAATGGATGTTTGTTTGTGTGATGAATGATGGTGGTGGTTGCTGTGTGTGTGTTGTACCAGGCTATAGTCCATAGCACAGTGGATGTTGTGTTTGTGTGATGAATGATGGTGGTGGTTGCTGTGTGTGTTGTGTGTTGTACCAGGCTGTAGTCCATAGCACAATGGATGTTTGTTTGTGTGATGAATGATGGTGGTGGTTGCTGTGTGTGTTGTGTGTTGTACCAGGCTGTAGTCCATAGCACAATGGGTGTTTGTGTGTGATGAATGATGATGGTGGTTGCTGTGTGTTGTACCAGGCTATAGTCATAGCACAATGGACGTTTGTTTGTGTGATGAATGATGGTGGTGGTTGCTGTGTGTGTTGTGTGTTGTACCAGGCTGTAGTCCATAGCACAGTGGACGTTTGTTTGTGTGATGAATGATGGTGGTTGCTGTGTGCTGTGTGTTGTGTGTTGAAGCACGGCAGGGTAATGAAGAGCAGTGGTGTTGTTGTTGTTGTTGTGCTGCAGAACGTGCTGTCAGAGGGCGCCCCTGACGATGGCAACACTTACTATGACCAGTACATTCACTCCAGCGGCTGTTTGAAATTGGGTGAGTGCCTGTACTGGTCCTGTTCTTTATTCCCCTTCTTTTCTTTTTTCCCCCTTCATTTCTCCGACAGTATCTCTCTGCCTCTTCCCCCCCCCCCCAGCCACCCACACACATACTTCTAGAACCACACACAGTCATACCAGAACTGTTGATTCTCCAGATCCCTCAACATCACTTCTCAGCCAATGAAGCCTCTGTCTGCCTGGGTGTTATTGTCTCTGTGTCCTCTTCCCAGTCACTCCTTGATGGGGGGGGTGTCTTTTTTATTTTTCTCAGTCCACAGTTGTTGCTGTATCTGTTCACTTGAATAGGCAGGTGTACATTTACAAGTTCACAGCATTTTACAAGTGAGCCTGTGTGCAGGTTTATTGTTTGAGTATATGAAGTAATTGGAAGTAAAGAAAAGGTGTGTACAGTGATGTGTATTTTACAGACAGTGGGAATGAAACGGGGTGTAAGACATTCAAGATGTAGAGTCCTTGATAGGGGTTACATACATACAGTGCAATCTGTTTCCAAATGTCCTACCTCTGATGTGTGCAGGGGACTGTGTGTATGTGCGGTCAGACCGAGATTATCCCCTGATTGCCAGGATTGACAAACTGTGGACTAATCCAGAGTGAGTAGGCAACAGGCCGTGTCTGTCATGATTTGAGTTGTTGTTTCTTTTCTTCAGTGGCTTTGTTTTAATTAAAGATTTATGTCTTTTTCGTATTGTTATTATGGTCTTCTGTTCCTCTTTGTTTTATTTAAAGATTTATGTCTTCATATGGTTATTATGGTCTTCTGTTCCTCTTTGTTTTATTTAAAGATTTATGTCTTCTTCATATGGTTATTATGGTCTTCTGTTCCTGCATTCTGTCTCTGCTTCAGCAGCTCTCTGTCTCTCTCTCTCTCTCTCTCTCTCTCTCTCTCTCTCTCTCTGTCTCTCTCTCTCTCTTCTGGGAGACTGGACAGCCTGGTTGTTAGAGTGATGTATTCATGATCTACTGACCCAGGTTTGAATCTCGTTCAACTCCACTCTCCCCAAAAGTCCTTTGAATGAGACTATAAACCAGGTCCTGTGTGCAAACACACACAGAACATCTTGGTGCACTTTTTGGACGAGTAGGCCATTATGTGCCTGTGAGAACGGATGACAAAATTGACAAAACTACATACACACGGGGACTAGATTAAAAAAAACACATGAATGCTTATTCTGTTATCCTAAAAATAACAGGGTTTTTTTTAATCTCTCTCTCTCTCTCTCTCTCTCTCTCTCTCTCTCTCTCTCTCTCTCTCTCTCTCTCTCTCTCTCTCTCTCTCATTCTCTCTTTCTTAATCTACATTTTTCTGCTGTATGAAAGGAACAGAAAATGGTAATGACTTGTTGATTGATATTGCTTTCTTTTGAGGGCATAGATTGAATAACATTGATAATGAATCTTCTGTAAGTGTTTGATTGATCACTGCTTTCTTTTGAGGGCATAGATTGAACAACATTGATGATGAATCTTCTCTGAGTGTTAGTGGGGCAGCAGAGGGTTGTTATGGGGGAGTTTTGTTGGCTTTTTTTTTTTTTTCAATCCTTGGCCAGACTGCCAAGGTTCGCCAGTGGTGAAGTTTTGCATCAGCGATCGGTTTTTTTTGCCCACCATGAAGGTAGCAGCATTCCAACCTCATGGATTGTGTTTTTGGTGTGTTTGTTTCTGTCCAGATCACTCCCTCCTTCCTTCTGTTTGTTTCTGTCCAGATCACTCCCTCCTTCTGTTTGTTTCTGTCCAGATCACTCCCTCCTCCTGTTTGTTTCTGTCCAGATCACGCCCTCCTTCTGTTTGTTTCTGTCCAGATCACTCCCTCCCTCCTTCTGTTTGTTTCTGTCCAGATCACTCCCTCCTTCTGTTTGTTTCTGTCCAGATCCCTCCCTCCTCCTGTTTGTTTCTGTCCAGATCACTCCCTCCTTCTGTTTGTTTCTGTCCAGATCCCTCCCTCCTCCTGTTTGTTTCTGTCCAGATCACTCCCTCCTTCTGTTTGTTTCTGTCCAGATCACTCCCTCCTTCTGTTTGTTTCTGTCCAGATCACTCCCTCCTTCTGTTTGTTTCTGTCCAGATCACTCCCTCCCTCTGTTTGTTTCTGTCCAGATCACGCCCTCCTTTTTCTTTTCTTTGTCTTGCAGGGGTGATGCCTACTTCCATGGGTCCTGGTTTGTACGTCCCTCGGAGATCGAGCATCCCCCGACCCGCCTGTTCTACAAGCGGGAAGTGTTCCTGAGCTCCATTGAAGACACGAACCCCCTGGGCAGCGTCATCAACAAGTGCTGCGTGCTGCACATCAAGGACTACACCTCATGTACGTTGGGGGGGGGGGGTGCTCAAGTGTGCCTAGGACCTGCATGGTTACGCTCCTAACAGATGTTTCCAGGATCTTCTAGAAGTCCTTGACCATGTTTTTCTTCTTCTGTATATCTATAAAATACGTTCAGAGATAAGGGATGACAGGGGTTTAAATCTGAACTTCAGAAAAAGCGGTGTAGCTAAATTTGTGATGGTTAGATGCTGGAAAAGTACACGTGTGTGTATGTGGTTATGTCTCAGCGTGTAGTTATTTGTTGTGCTGTGATTTGTTTGCTTTACAAGATACAGTGCTATACAAATTCCATATATCAATTATTATTATTATAATGTGTGTATTTGTGTGAACAGAAATGTGTCTGCTGATGTTGGCAATCTGAAACAAATCACAGAGGTCTTGGATGGCGGTGATAAGCCTTGCAGTCAGTGCACACATAAGTGTTTGCTGAGGTGTTTTCACCGTTGCTGTTTGGAGATCCTGATCCACTGTTGATTATCTGTTCCTCTGTGTTTGTTGACAAGCAGTGCTCCAAGTGGTTTTGTGTTGTGTTTTTCTTTTCAGTGAAGAAAGCCTTGTGTTTCTGAATCTTACAAAAAATCACATCGGTTTGTGTAAAGCCTTGTTAGGGTTGTTTCTTTCTCTTTTTGTTTTTGGTTGTTGTTGATTTTTTTTTTGGGGGGGGGGGTATTGATGTATCAAGTAAATCTATCTACCTATCTATCTGTCCCGTAGTCTGACGACCGTGGGGGCACCCTCAAAGACTCAGCAACCAGTTCCCTCCATTCCTTTCTCTGTTTTGCCTTTCTCAGGGTTTTGTTGAGTTCTAGGCCTGTCCATTCGCTGATGTTATCCTCCCAGCTCTTCCTTGGTCTGCCTCTTCTTCTTCCTCCTTGGACAGTGCCTTGTAAAATTGTCTTCGCAAGTCCTTTGGATCTTGTGACATGCCCATACCATTTAAGTTTACGCTTTTTCACGATTGTTAGAAGGTTCTCATAGGGTCTCATAAGGTCCATTGGACCCTATGAGATGATCAAGTGAATATCAGCATTAATGTAGCAGAGCTGATCTGTATTGTAATCACTGTTGTGTTTTGAATATTTGTAAAATCAAAATCTAAACTATTGATAGTCATTTTCAATATTGTGTGTGCGTACGTGTTGTTGTTTGTTTTGTTTTTTTATTGTTTTGTTGTTGCATCTAGAGTTTATCTTAATAATGTTTTGTGTAATTTTGATGTATTGTTCTAAAAAAAAAAAAGTTACCAGTTTAAGTGACGATTGATGAATGGTGTTTTGTTCTTTGTAGGTCGCCCTACAGAAATCCCGGAATATGACATATACATTTGTGAGTCCAAGTACCACGAACTGGAGCGTTCCATCAAAAAACTGCTGGGCAAAGGACTCAAGGTCAGTGGATTTGGTCGAGTTTCGTTTCAGAGGTACTGTGAGTTGTTGTTGTATAACATAGCATCCTGTATCTGTTGGTGTGCTCTGTTCACTGATCCTTTCTCTTCAGCCTTGAGAAGGGGCTGGTCATTGTAAACTAAACGCTGTGTGTCACATCACAGGTTTACCTGGGGGAAGGGGGGGGGGGGGGGGGGGGGGGGCGGGGGGGGGGGGGGGGGGGGTAGTCATTGTAAACTAAACACTGTGTGTCATATCACAGGTTTACCTGAAGGAAGTCAGATATGTGGTAAAGTTTAGTTTGATTTTATACACACTGTTCAGTTTGCTGTCTTAAGGAGTGATGTACAAAATTACAGGGGTTTTTGTTGTTTTGTTTAAATTCATTTGAATGTGGTATTTTGAATTTTAGTATGTATTTATCTTAGAAATTGGAATCTTTTTAAAGGTTCCTGATTTTGAATGATATATTGAACGAATTTGCAAGGTATAGTTTCAATGTTTGATCTGTCATAAATGCTCTTAACTTGTATATTTCTTTACGACTATAAGATAGTCGACTTTGAGATAGACGCCCACGACCGCGCTAAGTGGAGCCAGCTGGTCCACCGTTCGTCCACCATGCAGCGCCCCTACGACCCTGGCGGGTTACGGGACCAGTGAACAGTGAACAGTGAAGTGATAAGATAGTGTGAAGAAAGGGAAGGACAACTGTCCTAGGCTGTGTCATTTTGGTTGTATTGTAGCAGTGCAGACAAACAAAAGCTTATATATATATATACATATGTGTGTGTATATAGATATGTATGTATGTACAAGTGGACACTGTCCAGCAGCGTTCACTCAGCAAGGCGTGGTGGTGGTGGTGGTGGTGGTGGTGTTTTCAGAAACACACATTGTCGCCCAAAGTGACTGACGACGAGGTCTTCTTCTTCAGGAAGCCCATTGCTCTGCAGAAGGTTGGTACCGCTCAGCGCTTAGCTCTTCACCCTGCTGCCAAACTGGTGAACTTTTTATCACTCTCCTCCTTCACCTCATGTAGTCCCTCCCTCCTTCCGTCCTTCTGTCTTCTGTCTTTGTCCCTGTCCCTGTCCGTGGTTGGCCCGTCGTTCCCCCGTGGTGGCTTCTGCTTCTTGTGCTCGTGTCTGGTCCCTGCACTTTGGCTGGAGGCCAGGTCATGGACAGAGTTGGGGGGGGGGGGGGGGGGGAGGGGGGGGGGGGGGGGGGCAGGAGGGGGGGGGGGGGGGGGGGGGGGGGGGGGGGGGCAGGAGGCTAGCTTCTTGCAGTGCCGGGAAGAATCGGGGAGGAGACTTCGGGGTCCTCGGGTCATGTCCGTCTGGAATTTAGAACAGATAGAAGCAAGTTTGGCAACTTGAATGATTTTTTTTGCTACAGATGTGTCCAACAGAGTTTGGTAGATTAGTTGGGTGTTTGTTTTTTTAGTGTTAAAAGTAACCATTGAACAAACACACCCGCTCCAGTTTGCACTGCTATATGGAGCAGTAAGTATTATTATGTAATCATCTTTCGTACTGTTAGTTAGGTGAATAAGTGGTATTATTTCACATCTAAAAAAAATTGTTTTTGTCCTCGTTAGATACTTCAGTTGAGTATAGATTTCTTACAGACGATTCATTACCTCATTAAGTGCTTGTCAGGTTTTTTTTATGTGAATTCCATTTGTCATGGAGATGTGATTGTGTATAATTGCATCTGATGTGTTTTTAAGGATAGTGTTGCACAGCTGAGTCTAAGCCTGGAGGCACTCTTGTCCATTCCTCCTCCCTGAAAAACACATCTGGGCAGAGCCACCTTCTGAAAGTAAGCTGCAGGCATCAAATCCAACTTTCTGTCAGTCAGTGGACACAGCACTGTCAGCTCCAGTCACACGCTGTAAGCCCGCCCCTGTTGAGCTCATCTGCTCTTAGCCCCCCCCCCTTCTGGGCCGGGTCTCTACCCCGGTGACACCACCACTGTCAGTGGTTACAGGCTGGGGTCACCACCTGCTGCACTGTCGGAATCATGGGTGTGTGACCGCTGCAGGCTCCCCTCGCTCACCCTCTCCACCGTCCTGCTTGTGTCCGTCCACCCGTACTGGTGGAAACACCGGCAGCTGTGGAGCTGTCAGGGGATAGAGCCTGGCCTTTGTCGCTGTCTCTGTATGGCCCCCCCAAACCCTCTGAGGCTGAAAATACATCCTTGTATAGTCTGACATGGTACTGTATATATCCCAGGGGAAGGAATCCAGAATGGATGGGTGATCTGCATAGTGACCCTTTCAGATTCAGATTCCCATCTTGCAGTCCCCGCACTTGGTCTGTATTCTCATAGGAGGTGGTTTGCGTTTTTTGGTTTTTTTCTTCACGTAAGAAAAAGATGACATGCACCTTGTTTTCACAGCAGGCCATATAGAAGACCTTGACTGAAACTGCATGACACGGTATTTGAAAAGCTGTTCCATTTATTTCCGGTGTTCATTCCGTTAATCATGTTTGTTTCTAATAGCTGGTGTCCTGGAGGTATGCGCGTTTAGAAGCAAGCAAGGAGACCAGACGCCCAAGTCTAAGCTGAAAGTGTGTCAGTGGGGAAGCAGCCAAACGATGCCTCTCACCTGTAGAGTAGTACGCAAGCACAATGCCAGTGTGTCCCTAGTGGTGTCATTGCCTTCACGTTTTGTTTTACTTTACCATACCTGTAGTTCTGATGGTTTTGTCGTGTACAAAGTACTGGATGTTTTGTGGCATGCTGCCCTGCCCCTTTGGTCGTGGTGTGAACTGTCTGGAGAGTGTCACCCATGTACAGTGTAACCCAAAACATGGACACAGGGAGTGGGTAGCTCAGAAGTGGCAGCAGCCGTCATTTTGACGATGCAGATACTACAAGTACAGGAGAAAGGATTACTGCTATATTAGCATCATGAACAAAACTGTACAGATAATGCAATGTGACATTTCTCAGTCTTGAAATGTGGGACTGAGAATCTCCTGGTCATGTAATATTTCCTCTACATGTAGGTGCAGTGTATGCTAAAAGTTTAGAATGCCATTTTGGTGGCAGTTTAGGACTTGCTTGTTGTATTGCTGCACTTTTTTTGTTATCTAATGCTAGTGTTTACTTTTATGACAAAAAAATATTCAGTGGTAATGGAAAGAAAGCAAGAGAGGGTGATCAGGATTTTACTTTATTCGCACCCTGAATTTTTTTGTGCATACACATCACCAGTCATAACTCATCTTTGTCACACCTATACAAGCATGCACGCACACACACACACCCAAACACACACACACACCAACACACATCCACACACACACACTCACACTCACACTCGCACACACACACTCACATACACACACACAGGTGTTGTATTCGCTAACATCGCCTGTTTATTTTCCTTTATTGTACTATGAGTTTGATATGTAATCTATAACTGTGTTGCCCATCAATAAAACTTAACTACACTGCAGGTATGAGATTGATGTGCTCCAAGATGTCTGTTGTAAAGAACAAACTGTGACTGTTGTGGTAAAAGACATCCATACAACCATGGCTCATCTACATTGTAACAAACAAACTGTGACTGTTGTGGTAAAAGACATCCATACAACCATGGCTCATCTACATTGTAACAAACTGTGACTGTTGTGGTAAAAGACATCCATACAACCATGGCTCATCTACATTGTAACGAACTGTGACTCTTGTGGTAAAAGACATCCATACAACCATGGCTCATCTACATTGTAACGAACTGTGACTGTTGTGGTAAAAGACATCCATACAACCATGGCTCATCTACATTGTAACAAACTGTGACTGTTGTGGTAAAAGACATCCATACAACCATGGCTCATCTACATTGTAACAAACTGTGACTGTTGTGGTAAAAGACATCCATACAACCATGGCTCATCTACATTGTAACAAACAAACTGTGACTGTTGTGGCAAAAGACATCCATACAACTATGGCTCATCTACATTGTAACAAACTGTGACTTGTGGTGAAGACATCCATACAATTATGGCTCATCTACATTGTAACAAACAAACTGTGACTGTTGTGGTAAAAGACATCCATACACCTATGGCTCATCCACAGTTCAACCATTACAACCTTACCCTTTCCAGCCAACTTTTATGGTCTGTGTTTTATGTGGATGTGAAAGGTTGATTCTGAATTTTTAAAACAATTGTGTTAGGATTTTCTAGAATTTCAGTCTTAATTTTGGGGGGGAGGGATAGGGGGGGAGTTTGGGAGTGGTTTCAAGACTTTAGCTGTTACGTTTAACTTCTGATTTGGTTTCATTTCAAAGCAGTCAGAAGATACCTTATGACTGCCTGTGCTCAACAGTAAGGAAATCCTGTGAATTCATTGACCTCTATAGGCTATCCCAGTCATCACATTAAGAAATATCTATTCTCTCAGGTCTGAAAAAGGTTGATCTTGAACAAGTTGTAATTGACTTGTTGAGACAGTAAATATTTGTAAAGTCTCCTGTGAATAAAGAAAACCAGTGGCGGTTTTTTCTCTCTCTTTATCTGCTCCTTTCTACCTCTCATTTCTTCAGTACTCACCCCCATCCCCTTTTTTTCCTCCAGTTTTTTTGTGTCAGTTGATTCGATGTGGAATGAAAAGTAAAAAAAAAAAAATTTAATTTTAAAGATATAATGGAAAGAGAAATGTCTTCAATAGTTGTTGTGAGTTGATTCAGTGAAAAATTCTGTTCAGTGACTAGTAAAAAAAAAAAAAATTTTAAGGAAATAAATAAAAAATAGACAGTTTTGATATGTACATGTCTCAAAGCTTATGAATTGACAGAGTATGATTTATAACTGATTAAATGACAGTTTGCCATGCTCCATCTCATCTGAACATATCAGATTTTACATTTCATCCAAACCTTTAAGATTTCCTCTGCATTGAAATATGTACATTCGCTACTTTGCTGGTACTTTAGAAATATACAAAACATAAGATACTTGGACCCGGCAGTTGTTATTCATGTTGTTATTCAGAGAGGAACGTTGAAGAAAAACAGAGCACCTGATCCCCCCCCTGTGTTAAAAAGTAGGCTGCACAAAGAAAGGTGTGGCCGCCAGCTCTGTGTTGTGGTGGCAGTGGCTGTGATCTTGTGAGGTGGTGGAGCGCTGATGAGGGAGAGAGAGAGAGAGTGTGGGTGTGTTGTGGTGCAGTGAGACTGATGTTCAGTGGGTTACGCAGGAGCCCTCCCCGCTCTTGATGAAGGTGGCTGACGACCAGTCCTCCTCCTTCGTGGACACGGACAGTGTCAAGGACACGGAGGGGGACACGGCCAGCGAGGTCCTCGGCCCGTCCGTGGAGGAGGTCACCCCCGTGCCTGAGAAGCCCATCAAGCGGGTGTGTACAGCGGCGTGCTGATTATTCCCCCTACTCCTAGCGGGGGCCGTGTGTGAGAGAGAACTAGGGCTGACTGTGAGAGGGGTGCCAGTGCGTTTTGCGTTTCATGGGGGCTGTAGGCAATAGCGACTCTTGGTAATTTATGTGAACATGAGCATGTATTCTTTAAAAGTTGCAGTTTGTATGCTTTAAGAAGAACATGTAATGGTAAGATGAACTGTGCCTTGTCCACTTTGAATGTACAGCAGTACAGTGCATATAAATTTTTGATGGGTGTGCTTATTTTACAAGCATATTCACATGTGCCGTGTAAACCAGTGGATGGTGTAGAGTAGTGACTGTGTATGTAACACCCCCTGCCTGTGCAGTTTTCTGTCCTGGTTTCTGTTGACGTTGAAGTTGTTTTCTTGGTTCAGAGTGGATAATAGATGGTGAATCTGTGTGGTCATGACACGGCCGTTCTTGTTAGCGGAACACAGGCTGCAGTCTTTTCTTCTGCCCTGGTTCTTGTTTTGTCTTTGTTTTTTTGCTTTGCCCTTGGCTGTTTGAGGCAGAGTGGTAGAGTAGAACCTGTTGTGGAATCTAGTGTGTTGTGTTCTGAAGTCAGATGCACATTCCTTTTTTTCAAAATTTTTAACGGTTTCAGTTATCTTCTACACCAATTACAATTGCATATGTTTGTGATATGGTCTGGTCTGGTTAACAAGTCTCATGACTGAAAGAGGAAAGCTTATAGCTAAACAGAAAAAGTGGAAAGAGGTGACTGGAGTTGTTTATTCTTATTCTGTAGGACATAGTTCATGTCCCCCTATGAAGGTTTTAGTCGCATTGTCAGAGATTCAGTCTCTTTGTACCAAAGGGAAAAGCAACTCTGGTCGGCTAAAACACAAATGTGTTTATATGTAAGCAAAATTGCTTTGGGGGTTATCGTTGAACAAGAAAAAAATGGTATACTTCAAGTATGATTATTGCTCTGAAGAAAATGTTATATATCTTGTGTCTGTACAGGTTTGTTTGGTATTTCCCCTCTCTCTAAACTTGTAGTTAAATATTTTAAGACATAACAACACCAAGGACTTTGTAAAGGATATTGATCCCTGAGGTTTGTTTTCGTCTCTATATTTTCAAGAGTGTCAAAGAGTGTGTGAGAGAAACTGTTGTACTGGCAGGCCTCGTTTAGGTTATACTCTAACATTCGAGGTAGCGATGTCTTTCATGTGTTGAAAACCGTGGATGTTGTGTGTTTCAGAAAAGTGCTAGCAATCGCCGACAGCCAAGTGGCTATATTGTGTTTGCTGGCGAGATCCGAAAACAGATCCAGAATGAAAACCCTGAAAGTTCTTTTGGCGACATCAGCAGAATTGTTGGCATGAAGGTAAGTCCAATTTAAACACCGATTTCTTTTTCCATGTCCGCTGTAACTTTTAGAGTGTTATGTATGAATGATGTCTGCTATATATTGGTTACAACGACTGTAAGCTTTGAAGTGTAAATCCTTTGCTTCATTTTAAATTTATTATAAAGGAAGGGGTAGAGGGATTCAAACGCAGTGGGAAAATGGGGAAACTTAAAGAGTGGTAAAGTGGTTATTGAAATTGTAGAAAAAGTTGTTCTAAAGTTCATGGGTATCAGAAGTGGGACAGTTTTCAGGTATGGCTTCATAGTACATGCAGAAAATATGTCTTTTAGCAACTCCACAAGATAGCTGATTAAAAATGATTATATTTTATTTGACCTTTAGTCTGCCATGGGTATTGTTCTGGATTGTCCATTATCAGCTGCAAAAATGCTTTGTTTGTTGGGGTCATACACTTTATCAAGGAAAAATAAAACAGCTTTATATATATGTATATAGTGTTAATTTAGTTTCCTGCAGACACTGTATGCTTGTACTTCTGCTTTGTCATATTTTAACACATGATATTCGTTTTTATTCCCACACAACCGTTTGAGGGGAAAATTTCCTGGCAGGCTAAAGGTTAAAGGTGACAATCACATAATAACTGGGTAGAGAATATTAAGGGGGTGGGGGGGGGGGTATTGATAGTCATGTTTTCCTTCCAAATGTTTTGTGGAAGATGAAGAAGGGTGACCATGCTCTACCAACTGAAAGAGACCAAAAACTGACCTTCCTTCACATCAGTCTTACTCCTCAGCGTCGTCAGTTCAGCGTCAGAATCTTTCCAGGCAGAAAGACGGATGGAGCTGACGACTGCTGACAGTGATCAGCTGTGCCTCTGTCTTTTCTTTGGATTTGTTTGCATTATGAAAGAACCATCTGAAGAAAAAACAGCAAGATGTTACAATAATGGTTCGCTTTTTCAAGCTTTTTTTTTTTTTCACATGTGGTCAGTCATCTAGATTTCATTCAGATTTGCTTTGACAGAAGAAGACATGGCAGTGCTTAACGGTTTACTTTGTCCAGCTTTCTTCACGTTTGTTTTTAGTCTCTTCAAGGTTTGTTTCCCTTCTGTTTTCTGATCTTCCTGCATCAGTTTGTCAGTTGACTTTTCCCCACTCATTTTGCATTGCATCTTTTGTCTTTTTTTGTGGTGGCATAGAGAGGGCAGAAGAAAGTTCACAAAACTGGATGTCAGGCTAAGGTGATTTGCTCAGCTGTTGCTACCATTGCTGTTTTGTCTTTCTGTTCAGTAACTGTTTGGCTTTGTTTAGTTGGTCTCTTTTGGGTTTTGTTTGTTGAGGTTATGTTGTTTTACTTTATTTGACCTGAGTTTGAATTTGTGCGCTATTTTTTTTTTCTTGGTTGGTTTTTTGGTTTGGTTTTTTGTTTCATAAGTAAGGTTATTTGCAGACATGATTTGGTTTGGTTTGGTTTGATTCCAGTTTGTGTATGGGTGGGTATGTGTGTGTGTGTGTGTGTGTGTTTCCCCCATGTTCAGTGACTAGCAGGAAGTGCTTTCGTTTTCAAGTTCCATCCCCCTCTTTGATAATGAGTCAGAACCTGACCTCTCCTCTCATTTCTTCTCCTCCTCATGTTTTCCATAATTATGTGTTTCACTTTCAGTTTGCATGATCATGACGGCTTCCATGTTTGTCTGGTGTTCAGTGGTGTTAGTCGGTGTGGTTGTGATGGTATTCATCTTTGATTTTATCATTGTATGGCTTGGTCTGCCTTTCTCAGTCTGCCTGTCTGTCTCTCTCTCTCTGTCCCTGTCTCTGTCTGGAGTTCTCTCCATCACTCTTTATCCTCCCTCTGTCTGCCTGTCTCTCACTTGCTGTCCCTCCCTCCCTCCCTCCTTCCTTTCTTTCTCACCCTTCTCCTTCATCTTTACTTTCTTGTTCTGTTTGTGTCCTGTGTCCATCTCTTTGTAGTCTTCTTCTTCTCGTCATCCTCTTTCGTCTTTGTCTTCTTCCTCGGATTTCTTCCTGTTCTTTTTACGTTTTCTTTCTTTCTTTCTTTCTTTCCTCTTCAGATTCATACCTGAACATTGGATTATCTCTTCTTGTTTATTTCTCTCACCTTGTTGTCTTCCTATTCCTCCTCTTCCTCCTCTCTGTCTCTGTATTCCTTTAACTTGCCGCTCTCATACTCAGGGTCTTCTTCTTTCTGCCTCCAGTAGAGTGAAGTGATGAACAGTGTTTTTCTTATGAAATCAGTAACAAACGGTGAATATAGAGAATAAGCATCAGCACGTAAAAAGAACGAAGAAAAGGGGACGTAACTACGGGGGGTGATCGGTAGACAGGGACATCCATCGGGGTTTGGTGGGGGGGGGGGGGGGGGGCCTCCTTCACTGGGCGCGGAGATGTCAGTGAGGGAGCATGGCGCTGTGTGCTGGACAGTGGCGGGCGCTGACCAAGGAGGAGAAGGAGGTGTTTGAGGAACGAGCGCGGAAGATCTCGGAGGAGATGGCGGCCAAACAGCAGGAGGCTGACAAGGCGCTGAACGACTCCCTCCAGCACTCCCCCTGGTCAGAGCAAGGGGGACAACCCTCCCCGGGAGCCTCGGCCACCCCACGACCTAACACGCCAGGTAGGGAGGGGGGTCTGCTGTCTGTCTGTTGTGGGTGGATTGGGGTGGATAGTGGGTTTTGGTGATGGGTGTCAGTGTGCTGTTGCTTTGTCTTTCTCTCTGTGTGTGCACATCCGTGCCTCTGTTGAGATTTTATGCTGGGGTGTGTGTGTCTCATTTTGGCATGTGTAGATAGATAGATAGACAGACAGACAGACAAGTGGTTCCTTGTTTCTCTCCTTTGTCTGTCTGGTTCTGTCTTCCTTATCACACAGTAAGCCATGACCTTTGCTGTGGAAGTCGTACATTATTGCTATTGTTTTCTTTTTGCAAGTGGTGTCTTTTCTGTGTTTGTGCACTTCTCAGTGTACTGTGTTTAGAGGACAGTGGAAGAAGCAGAACGTGAGAGGCCTTATCATCGTCACACTTTGCGTTAGTCTGCAGAGACTCCTGGTGAAGTGTGCGGGAGATGCAGGGCAGGGGGGTGTATTTTGGGGCCCAGGGATGATTAACCCTTCCACTGCTGGATATAATTATTGGCGCTCACAGGAATTGCACTTAAAACCAAGAATGTTTAGCTGCGGCTACCTTGTTCTGTTTTAGGGTTTTTACACGCTTATGATTAACACTAGATAGGTAAACCTATACATTTTTGGAAAGTAGAGACAATGTAGAATGTGATACAAAAAACAAAAAAGACATTACCTAGTATGTAGCAGGAGATATCCCACAAATTGTATTGAAAAAACTCCCTGACAGGTAAGCCACCTCACCCTCTACTTTTCATCAACTACACCCCTTTCATGGCAGAGACACAGAACAGAATGAACAACAAGGCAAAGCAACATGTGTTAAAGGCATTAGAAGTGTGAGATAAGACTCCACTTCATTCAGCCTCTTATGTTGGTCACTAGCCTATCACTTCCACAACTGACTCCTTTAGGGTGGTGTCAACAACATTCCTTTCCAGATCATCATCACTCCTAGTAACCCTAATCACACAAAGGACTGGAAGTTAGACACTTGAGGGACCCTACCAAGTGAAAAGGAGGCACTTTTCCCTAAAGCTACAATAATATGAACCTGATGTTGAACCTGACTTATGCAACGCCATGATCGTGGCCCATGGCGCTGTATGGGTTAAGAGTAGTGGGCGATTATTCATGAATATAGAACTCTGCAGTGGTGGCATAGATAACCATGCCACTGTTGACCAGCACACTCTGACCCTGTAGAGTGTGGGGCGTTCTTGCAGTTTTTCTGAAGGGTCACCTTATCTTCAGGGAACGTACTGTTTGTTCCAGTAGGCTGCTGGTCACAAAGAATAAAATGCTGTCGTCTGAGAATGGTCTCTAAAGAAAGAAGTGTTGAGGGTAATCAAAATGGCTAACACCTGGGTGAGTCTATCAGATGACTGTAAAAGAGATTGATCTAAGCCGTTGTCCTCTTTTTTTGGAGGGGGGGGGGGGGGGTTTGTTCCTCAGCTAGAGCTCAGAGGTTCATCTGTGGTGAGAGTTTTGTGTATTCAACCGTTTTGCCACCCATTTAGGTAGCTGCATTCTGACTGCAGGGATGTCTAAACATGACGCCAGTGTGCATGCTATTGTTGCTTTTTTTTTTTAAATGTATATATTTTTTGTCATCCCGTATTACTGGCATGAATGGCCTAATCTTGTGAAAGGCGGAACAGTTTTTAATGTGTGCACAAGATGTTCTTTGTGTGTTCACAACTGGAGCCTCTACTTATGGTCTCATTCAAAGGGCTTTCAGGGAATCCGGGAAGCGGAGTAAGTCCTGGTGTTAACTCCTGGAGACACAACCCGTCTCTGTAGTGGCTGGAACCCAGGCTGGACCCTGGGTCATCAGGTCACAAGCGCAATGCTCTGACCACTATGCTCCCCACCCCCCACCCCCTGCCCTTGCCTCGGCCTGCTGGTGTCAGTCCACACATGCTGGTGTAAATCATAATTGTTCTGGTTTGGTGTCTTTCCCCCAGAAGATTTAGAGTATCCTCATCAGTTTTTAATCACTGCACTTGTTGCCAAACATTTTTGAAGAGGAGTCATTTGAGAAGTCACAGAATGTGACTGTGGGGTTATATAAGAAGTTTAGTCTAAGCATCCACTGATTTGCAAGTGAAAAAGACATGGAAGGAGAATGGAGGGATCAGAACATCTTCAAACGCAGGCAGACCCATGGGTGTCACTCTGCTGTCCATCGCCTTGTTGACCATGGCTGTGGTCTGGCTCGTTCATCTAGTCATCGCTACAGTGCAAGATTCCCCCTTTCTTTTGTTTTTAAAGAAAAGGTGTCATTGTGTCAGTAATGATAACAATGTTGCACTGTACAAAAACTGGGCATTTTATTGTATTGTTCCTGAAATCTGCATCTTGCTCTCTCACGTTGCATGTGCATGCTAAGGTGTGTGTGGTAACTGAAGTAACATGTCACCTCACGTTAAACCGACCTCTTGGCAAACTTCAGCTGCCAGTTTATAAAGCCAGTTAGAGTTTACCCCTGATCTTGGATCTTTCTAGTGGTAAGCTGTTGTGAGGAAAGTCATGTATTGGCTTTTTTCTGTGGTTTTTTTAGCTTTCAGTTTCTTTGCTTTCAGTTAATCCCCCACCCCTTTCCCCTGTGAGGGTTTATCAAGAGATTTATAGACACACACCTAACTGACAGGTTGGAATGCCAGTGGCATGTGGTTATATTTTACTTTTAGCATGCTGGATATGATGTTTTGCATTGTGAGGAAAGTGGGTGTTAATTAAGGTGCTGAGTGTTGTTGCTGTGGACAGCAGGCTTGATTGGCGATGTGTAGTGTGACATGGAGATGTTTATACACGTCTTCAGAGAAGCTTGGAGGAGAATCACTTCAGCATGGACAGTACACCTGAGAAACTTTTGTGAAACAAAATTAATGAAAAAACCCAGCAGATATTTAATTTGATATAAAAACGTGCAGATGAAAGGGTAAAAAAGAAGCCCAGTTAACTCTCAGCTTGAAAATAAACCAAATCTGTACAGAAGAGGCCGATGTGGCCAGGAGTGTTTTTGAGATGTATGTAGTAGGGGGATTCACACAACAAAACCTTATTGTCTTGCAAGAAGGAATAGAAGCGGTGACATAGAAAACTTTGGAAATGATGCAGAAAAGGATCAAGCAGTGGGGTGCTTTTTCAGAGTGAAGGAGGAAAAGTACAGAGCACTAAACGAAAGAATATTCTGAGGATGATGAAATCTTCCTCTCTGGGAGGAATGGAGGAGGGAGTACCAGATCCATTTAATAAGTGACAAAAGTGGAAAAGATGGAGCATGTGAATTTATCTTTCAGAAATGGGAGGGAAAATATACATGTATCTTTTAGTCATTCAGGTAATGGGTTTACTGGTAGTGTGTTACTCATGGGGAGGAGCAAGAATGTGAAAGGAAAACAGGTTTTACCTGTACATTTAGCAGAACAAATATGAAAAAGAACCAAAAATCAGGTATTGTAGAACAGATGTGATGTGCCTGAAGTAGCACAGGTAAAGCAGGCACTTCTTTCTTCCATAGTCAGTCACATCAGTTTTTGCTGCAGTCATGAATTTTGTGAACTGTTATATTTCCATTTACTTGTGTTTCTCCTTCCAGCATCTGTAGTGAAATTTGTTATTGTTGTTTGGATTTTTTTATATGGTGTATGTTGTGCTTGTGTGTATAATCAGAAGTGATATAAACTTGTGGTGCTTTTTTTCAGTTTTTGTTGTTCCAACTTCCTGTGTAGTTCTTTTTCCATGTTGTCCCTTTTCGTGTGTGACTTATACATGTTCATCTCTGTACGTCTGTCCGTTTCTGTCACACATAGAATTCAGATCACATATGTGAATGTCTCTCTCCCTATCCCAGTGTGTCAGCCTGTGTGTGTGTGTGTCAGTGTTGTGATTTTTAGTTTGCACGCTTTGTTTTTGGTTTTCTGTGGCGGTGACCTCACACACAAACACACCTGCCCTGCAGGCTTCAGCGCTCCCTACCCTGCTGCATACCCGCCCACCTCAGGGGGACCCTATCCTGGGCAATACCCATGCCCCACTCCCCCTCTCCCTGCTCCTCCTCCAGTCCAGCCAGGTGGGTACCGTTGCTGCGGTCGTGACTGTCATGTAGTCTGGTGTTGGTGGTTGACGTGCATGTGGCGGGCAGTGGTAGTGAGTGAAACCTGTAGTGATATTGCCGTGATACAGTATTCTTCTTTGTTGTGCATGCTTTCTTTGTTGTTATTTTCTCCTTTTTAATTTTTGTTTGAACTTGTATTCCTTACTGCGCTCTATCCCCTTAACGTTTGTTGCCGTTTAAAAAAAAAAAAAAATGTTGCATGCCGTTATGACATTAACTTTTTTTTTTTTTAATGTATCTGTCAGAATGTACACACTGGCAGTTTCTATATCGGTCATATGAATATAGGTATTTTCTGCAGTCTTTGTGATTTCATTCAAGCAAAATATCAAGTTTGTGTGTGTGTGTGTGTATATATATATATATACCACACAAAGTGAAAGCATAACAACCAGCATAATAAATGTTCCCCAATATTTCGGCTTTCGCCTTCCTCAGGGTTTTTTTATTAGTCAAGTCAAGTCAAGTCAAGTCAAGTCAAGTCAAGTCAAAAACACTTTAATCATCCCATGAAGGGCAATTACAATACTGAAAGGCAGATTGATACTCATCAAATATATCAAAGACACAAAAGCTATATTTCATATTGGTTTTCAAATAAAATGTCACCACACACACACACACACACACCACACACACGCGCGCATGCGCACAAACATCAATTGTGAACACAATTTTAAACCCATTGACTAGAAGACATAAAAACTTATTTTTACGCACGCATATACGCAGCACGTACACACGCACGTACGTGTGTGTGCGAATACGCCCACGCACACCCACACCATACACCAATATATGAATTCAATGTTTTAAGACAGTTGACTAGAACACAGACTTATTTCACACACCCACGCACCCACCCACACCACACACACACACACACACACACACAATTATGTATTGACTACACTCGTAACAATGACAATCAGGCAGATAATTCAGAGAAATGTAAGAACTAGGTAGTCAACATCATTGTGAATTCAGAAGTCGAATGCTTACTGGCACAAAAGAAAAGAAGAAAAAAGCTTTCAAGACATAAAAATGTTCATATTTATTCTAAAATTCAATTATGACGTGATGGAATGACATCAATCTCAATTTTACATCATTGTGAAATTTTTCGTATGACATTTTAAATTGAACACCATACTGAGACCATATATATATATATATATATATATATATATATATATATATATATATAACTTCTTACCTCATACTTTTGAATTTTAGAATAAGTATGTACATTTTTATGTCTTGAAAGCTTTTTTCTTCTTTTCTTTTGTCTTACAGTAAAATATCTGGAAAAGTGTAATTGCTGTGTGTGTGTATATATATATATATATATATATATATATATATAACATACACACACACACACGCACGTAACTTGAGGCTCATACAAACCATCCCCTGATGACTCCAGCATCCCCGTCCCTCTCTCTGACTGTGATCTTTCCCTCTTCAATTAAAGCCTTAGCATCCAGTTTTCTAAAGGTCTGTTGTGAAGAAAGTGCAACAGAAAGATGTCTATTGTTTGCTGTCATTTTTATTGGTATCAAAAGCAGAACGAGAAAGGTTCTTTTCAGACACACTGAAATAAAATAACACACATAAATAAAATAAATAAGTAACACTGTGTGTGTGTGTGTGTTCCAACATTTTATCTCCTGTGCTTTTCTCCCTGTGTACTGTTCCACCTCGCAGCTTCAGTTTGCCAGCATCATTCTATATATATATATATATATATATAAACGTGTACGTTTGACCTTTTACAATGTGTATTGTTTTGCTAAAATGGTGTGCAGAATGTAGTAGCCACTCTTCTGATTACTTTGCGGCATGCTTATCAAATACGCACTGAGTGGTTACTTTTTGTTGTTGTTGTTGTTGATTGTGTTACATCAACTCCTAGGGTGAACCGTGTGATGGCTTGGGTCAGAACAAGTGGATCCTCTGTTCTTGTCTCTGATGATTCACTGTAATGATAATGATTCTCTGTAATGATCACGTTTTGTTTGTTTTTTATTGTTGTTGACTTAATTCTTTTGATGTTGGCTTCTTTATTTGTTGGTAAATTTCTGACGCTGTCTTCAACCTTAAGTGAAAGTTACTTGCTGCGTGGGACTGGAAATAATGCACTAAGTGAAGTTCTCATGTTCACTTATGAAGATTGGCTGGGGGACTGGACAGATAATGACTAAGTGAAGGTTCTGACATGGATGGAGTTGATGGTGATGGAGGAGTTGAGGAGAGTAGAGTGAGAAGATGAATTGAGGAGATATGATGGGGATGTATGTGGGAGGGGATGAATTGGGGATGTTGAGTGAGGGATAATTGATGGAGATGTTGTGGGGGGGATGAATTGATGGAGATGTATGATGAGGGGATGAAGATTGATGGAGATGTATGAGAGTGAGAGGGTAAATTGATGGAGATGTATGAGTTAGGGATAGATGATGGATATGTGAGTGAGGGGATGAATTGATGGGATGTATGAGTGAGGGAGATGTTACGAATGAGTATTGTAATGAGAAGTTGTAATTGATGGAGATGTATAGTATGTAGATGATGGAAATTGTACTTATGGGGATGATTGTGGAGATGTTGTGAGAGATTGTCGTTCCTTCGTCGTCTGGTCGTTGGCTGCGTTGGGCTGTGCTGTTGTGGCTCGTCGATGTTGTATGCTCATTGTATGCTCTTGTTGGCGCGGGGAGGGTGCGGGGGGGTGTCTTTAGTTGGTGTGGATTGTGATGGAATGAGTTGTCGATGATGTGTTTGAGATTGGATGGAGTGTTTGAGTAGGAGATGTAGTTGATAGCGATATTGTGCGTTGAATGAGGTGATGGTAGATATTGTGTGAGGAGATTGTCTTACCTAATCACTAGATTCATCTTCTAACTATAGATAGTTTACACTAGTTTTTGTTTGTGTCTTACTACCTCAGTTTTGTTGTAGTCATGATATGAAAATATCAGTGCTCATTCTCTCTCTCCCTCTCTCTCTCTAACATATATATATATATATATATATATATTTTTTTTTGTTTTTGTTTTTTGTCTGAGATGTTCTATACAGGTCTAAAAGGTCCAAGCAGATGTGTGCTAATTCCAGGAGTGAATGTTTTAACTGGTGAACTTGAAGTGTGTTCACATGCATTCTTGGGAAGGAATGAGAGCGAGGTGGGGATGGGGGGGAGAAGTGTGTGAAATTGTAATGGGTCCTGTAGCCTTCTACAATAAACGTTTTCAGAGCTTGCTAGCACTCTCTCTCTTTCTCTCTCTCTTTCTCTCTCTCTCTCTCTCTTTTCTCTTCTCTCTCTCTCCTCCTCCCTCTCTCTCTCTCTCTCTCTCTTCTCTCTCTCTCTCTCTCTCTCTTCTCTCCTCTCTCTCTCTCCCTCCCTCTCTCTGTCTCTATCTGCTCTTTCTCTTGTCTTTACTCTACCTCTCCCTCAGCACCTCTCATCTTCTTATCTCTCTCTCATCCTTTTTCCCTTTCTGTCTGTCTCTTCTTCTCTCCTCCTTCCTCCTCCTGTCTCTGTTATTATGTTGTTTTGCTTGTTTTACTTCATTCTCCATACCCCGTCATTAAAGATCCACATCTGTTTTTTTTATTTGTCTGTTTTTGTATCTTTCTTTCATCTCTTCTTTGTTAAAGTGTATGAATGTTGTTATAAGATATTGCTGTTATGATGTGCATGTATGTTATGTATATTATGTATTATGTTTGTATGTGTGTTATGTATGTATGTTATGTATGTGTGTTATGTATGTGTGTTATGTATATGTTGTGTATGTATGTTGTTATGTTTTATGTGTGTTATGTATGTGTGTTATGTATGATGTGTGTTATGTATTATGTGTGTTTATGTATGTGTTATGTAGGTGTTATGTATGTATGTTGTGTTATGTATGTAGTGTGTTATGTATTGTGTGTTATGTATGTAGTGTTATGTATATGTGTGTTATGTATATGTGTGTTATGTATGTTGTTTGTTATGTTTTTATGTGTGTTATGTTATGTATGTTAGTATGTTGTTATGTATGTGTGTTATGTATGTGTGTTGTATGTGTTATGTATGTTGTGTGTTATGTATGTGTGTTTGATGTATTATGTGTATGTTTATGTATGTGTGTGTTATGTAACGTGTGGCTATCTCTGCAGTACGTGGCAGCACTGGCAGACAGGGCAGCCTCGCAGGTAGGTGGGACAGGACGTCGCCCCCAGTCACCGCATGGCCACAGCAGTGCAACACCGCGTCACCGGCACTCCACACACCAGCTTTCCCAGCACACACACACACAGAGCGTAAAGAACGCTGGCCTAACAGAAAGCGGAGCATGTATTTCTGAAATGTCAGCAACGTTTGTTTGCCAATTATATCCACACCCAGAAACTTTCTGCTCATTTACGAACGGTGGTTTTAAAAGAGTTGTTGTTGAAAGAAGACAACCGTGATAATTTCTATGAAACACTGGAAGCTGAAAGCAAAGGATGATGTGTTGCGCTGATTTCTCAGAGGAGTAGGGATCACGCCGCTGGTTGAACAGACGGCTGTGATGAAATAAATGTCTGGGTGTGTGTGTGCATTGACTGTGCTCACATGGAGTGCAGCAGAGGGACGGTGAACTGCATGTGGTGGGGCCTTGCTGTGGCCATGTGTGTGTGAGGGGCTAACCTCAGCGTAGGGAATGGCATGGCTGTATAGACAAGGAGGACCTGAAAGCTGAAGGGCCTGGATGAAAGTCAGTCAGACAGACAGCAGCAGCTGTGCAGGGTAGCCCTGGGTGGATGAAGGCACGAAGCCTGGAATGTGTGTGTGTAGCAGTAGTGGCTAGCCGTGGTGGTCAGGTCGTGGTGTGTGTGTGTGGCATGGCATGGCATGGCGTGGCGTGGCATGAGACAGTGCAGCGTGGTTCAGCCAGGTTTTGTGCTCCCCCCAGGCGCCCCCATGTACGGCCTGCCCCCCCCTCACAGTGGCCTGTTCCCCACCCAGCTCCACCTCACCGTGCCACCGCCCCTGGGACACGCCATGGGACCTCCCTTGGCACCGATACCCCCACCCGGGTCAGGCTAGTCCCCTACCCCCCGGCATGCTCCCCTACCCTAACCTCCCCCCACTTAGCCCTGTGGCAGGGGCCAGCCCTCAAGGTGCTGGGCTACTGACAGGTAGGGCTGCCGGTGATGGGGATCCCTTCTCTCTCTCTGTGTGCCTCTGATGCTGCGCTGCTCGTGTGCTGTGGTGTGATGTGGTGTGGTGTGTTGTTGTGTGCTGCACTGTACGTTCTGATCCCAGGGTGTGGCTGACCTCCCTCGTGCTGTCTGCTGGCTTGTGCCTCTGCTCACTTCACTTCATTTCTGCTCTGCTCTGCTCTGCTGTGCTGATCTTACCCAAGAACTGTATAACTATGATATTACACGTCTGTCCATCTGCCCCTAATCAGCTCTTGACCTCTGCTTCCATTGACTACTAATTCATCCACTTAACATAGCAGCTTTTCTTTCGTATTACCCCCCCTCTCTCTCTCTGTCCCTCTCTCTTTTTCAAACTAACATAGCATTGTGTACACATATTACCCCATCACTTAAATCTTACATTCTTATCTTCAGCATGCAGTGAAGATGACAGTGTGCAGTCCATAGCTATTTTTGCTTTTACTTACAGTCACATTTTGTTTTTCCTTACCAGTAGTGGTTACAGTCACAAGTGTGCCTAACGGGGTGTGTGGTTGGACGTGAGTGGAGCAGAGAGGTGCAGAGACAGGTGTAGGGTTTGTGTGGGCATGATAATAGGCAGTGTCTGTTTATGACCAGGAGCAGGTTGCAGGGCTGGTCATCTTACTTCACGTTTTACATGCGTGGTTTATTATATTTGAGCACATTAAAGGACTGATACTTCAAGTTTTACATGCATGGTTATTATATTTGAGCAGATTAAAGGACTGATATTTCAAGTTTTACATGCATGGTTTATACCTGATCCTGTGCAGTCATACAGAAGGAGGCGCTTTGTTACAGTTGCCTGAGGAATGAGGCAAAGGCTGAAACAAGGAACCGCTTGTCCAGCACGCATACAGTCAGTAGAGTACACTGAGCACAAGTCAGCAGAACAGCAATGTCTGATTGATCAACAGAGTGGATTTGGTTCACATGTAGACACATTTTGATGACAGACTTTTGGCAGCAGTAGTCTGTCTCCCTCACACCTACCTCCCCCCTCAGACATACACACCTTTTCCTGTTGAGAGCAAGTAAGGTCAGTTTCTTTCAGAGTTAGGATGCACTGTGTGTTTGTCATAGTGGGTACAGGTGTTGAAGAGAAAGTGCGGGGAACTGTGCTCCTGCCTTGCTGCACTTCATGAGACTCGCTGTCTGGAAATAGTTACATGCTGGACAACACAGGAGGGAGGGGGGGGGGGGGGGTGCATGAAGCAGACACTTGTGTATATATTTCAGAGCAGACTGTTTGAAAAGAGTTGTAAAATATGAATGTGAGCAAAACG
The DNA here is from genome assembly GCA_028751875.1 of Rapana venosa. NCBI lineage: Eukaryota > Metazoa > Mollusca > Gastropoda > Neogastropoda > Muricidae > Rapana > Rapana venosa. The sequence goes on along the minus strand of CM054142.1, from coordinate 72,534,071 downwards.
CTAGCAACACTACAACAGCACTTCTTTGCTGAGCACTGAAAACTGATTTCATAAGCAGAGTTCTCTCTTAGGCACGAGGAGGAGGGAGTCAGTGTTAGCATGGGCACCCTTGTGTGATGGATGCATCGTGTGTATATATTCTCTGTGATTGAAAGACCGTGTCTAATCAGTGGGGGGGGGGACAAAGGATTGATAATGATACCGGCGTTGTTTGGAGGGGGGGGTAGGGCCTTACGCTGATGCTTGGACTGAAATCTAGCTTCAAGGCATCTTGCATTTCTTTTTCTTCATGAGTGACTGCTTGAGATTAACAGCCTTGTTTTAAATAACATTGTCACTTATTTCTGTTTTCATGCACTGAACCATGATATATCTTTTCCCTCTGTCTGTCCTACTCCAGATTTTCATATGGCTTATATGAATAACAAGAATATGTTAACATCAGTTTTCTTTGTTGTCTTGTTAGATTTTTAAGAAGTATTATTGGTTTCTTGCTTCTTTTATGGAAGAAAAGGATGTGGTAAACTGGATTGTAGCATCAATGCTGACGTGATGAATCAGGACTGTGCTTAGCTGGATGTACAACTTGCGTGTGCATGCACACACTTAATAATAATGATAATAATAATAAATGGAATTTACTTAGCGCTATATCTTGTGAGTGAAGTCCATGTGTACAATTAGTTGAGATCTTTCCTTTCAATAATTTTTTAAAACTCTTGAGCGTGTTACTGTTGAAATATTTGGCAAAGTAAAAGAAAGGGGCGAGGGAATGGTGTGACTATTGCATAGTTACCAAAGAGTAGATGGTCAAATTCACTTGCGTTTAGCAGTAATATATTTTTCCCATAGTAATCGCAGCAAAAAATTTTGTTGAAAAATAATAACCTACGGCTGTGTATTTTTTTGTTTGTTGTATGCATGCATATTTTCACAGGGTGTATTCTTTCACACGGAATTTTGTTGACATTTTCTCACCTTGGTTTTTCATGCTGATCAGTTTATTATTTTCACACTGAAATGTATTACTCATAGAGAAACCATTTCATTATATCAGTATCACTAATGGTGTATTTCTTCTTTTTTTTGTTTTTCATGCTGATTGATCTATATTAGTATGGGGTTTTCCATTTTAGGCTGGTTTATGTCTCGGGGATTCACATTTTTAGGTTTGTTTTTTTCCATTATGTGAATAATCTTGATATTTAGTTTCGGTTGGGATGTTGAATGAAACTTAAGGGAAGGGGGGAGAGTGCAGAGGATGTGCTTGTGAAGTGTGACAGGCAGGCCTGATGTGTCCCATCCAGCTGTGTGGCAGGTGAGGGTGTGTCCTGCCAGCAGCGCGTCCCCCATCCTCCCACTCCCCTCGCCACCACTGTCTGCCCCGCACATAGCTCGCACTCTGGGCTGACTGTGTCTGCTGTCTCTGTCTTGTCTGTCTTCTGTCTCTGTCTGTCTCTGTCTGCTGTCTGTCTGTCTCTCGTCTTCTGTTCAGTGCTGTCTACGTTTTGTCTCCCTGTCTGTCTGTCGTGTGTTCTCTGTGCTGTCTCTGTCTTCTGTCTGCCTTTGTTGTCTCCCTGTCTGTCTGTCTCTGCTGTGCTGTCTGTCTCTCTGTCTTCGTCTGTCTGTCTGTCTGTCGTGCTCTCTGTTTGTCTCCCCTCTCTGCTCTTCCCTCTTCTTCTCTCTTCTCTCTCTCTGTCTCTTTTCTCTTCTCTCTCTTCTGTTCTTGTCTGTCATCGATTTAATCCGAAAATGATTTATCCCTCCCCTGCCTCCTTTCCTCTCTTCTCTCTTTTCTCTCTCTCATGGCGAGATTATCGTCTTTGCTTACGTTTTGAATATCAGATAAATGTATATTATGTTTCGCCCTTCCACACCTTTCCTCCCTGTGTGGCCCATCTTGTCAACGGAGAGGATTTAGTCATTGTGCTCAGTTTTGCATAGTCTCTGCGTGTTATTAAAGTATTAGCTAGATTATCAAAACCAAAAATTGACCACAATACACATATTTTTGATGACTACACACAGTGTGTGTAATTTTTCATGCTGGTCTGCGTTTGATTTGTTGCTTACAAATTCATGATTAAATTCAATACAATAATTAAACTATGTTATCTCAATTTGTTTTTTAAGTGAAAAACGTTTGATTATAATTTTTAACTGATCATGTTTGCCCTTGATGGCTTTCAGATTCGTGCTATAGATTCCTCATTATTATTATTATTATTATATGTTGATCCTTCCATCGTGTATGAAAAACCTATGCATTAATGTAATGTCTTTGACAACCCCAGCAGTGCTGTTCTGATGTGTGACGACGTCACTCACCATGGAATGACAGCCAGCCTGCCTGCCTGTGTGTGTGTGTGTGTCAGGTACATCGAGGGTCTGACGGCGGAGAGCCGGAGCATCAGCAACTTCCCCAAGCTGCTGGCGGCCAGCGCCGACAACACCCCCGTCCCCAACGCGGCGCGGCTGCCCTCCCACTGGCTGGCACAGGGCGCCGGTTACCATGGCAGCGTCACCAACGCGCTGTGGGCGCTGCGCGACCTGATGCTGAAGGACACCATGACCATCGCGCGCTCCATTCCCTTTGAGGACCTTTAACAAGTCAGTCCGTCTTTTGACCTCACTGTCGTCGTCGTCTTCTTCTTCCTCCTCCTCACAACAAATCTTTTAAAAATATAGTGTGTGTCTGGTGTGTTGGGTTTTTTTTAAAGCCCCCACCAGAATTTTAAACTCTGTAGTTTTATTCATTCACTTTTCTTTTGGTCCCAACTCCCAACCATTGGTGACTGACACCTTTCATTAGTCATAATAATAATAATACATGGAATTTATACAGCGCTATATCTTGCAAAAAACAAATCAAAGCGCTTTCATTCATCCTAGTCTTTCACATGCAGCCATGGTTGGTTGCCTTGAACACTAAAAAACATGTCAGCAGTCAAGTAAGGGGCAGATAAAAAGCATTTCAAAGTCAACATGGGACCATCTTTGCTGGGCGTGCAAGAAGGAATGGCCAGAACAATGCCGAAGTTCTCTCACAAGTGTCTGACAGTGACGCCAGTCGGCTTTAGGGAGATACACATGTGCTGTGCAAGTACTGCAGAGTAGATTTCAAGTGCACTCTGGCAAAATGTTCTGTGAAGTATGTTTATTGTGGTTAGGAATTCTGAGGGTGGATCGGTGGTCTAGAGGTAACACACCTGCCTGAAAGTGAAAAGTCCAGGTTCGAAGAATGAGGTGGTTCGATCCCTGTTAGGGTCAGAAACTTTCCCCCATCTACTAGACCATGAGTGGGGTCTGGGTGCCAGTCTTTTGGATGAGTGATAAACCAAGGCCTCGTGTGTTACACAAAATTGTGCACATATAAGAACCCACGGCAACAAAGGAGTTGTCCCTGGCAAAACTCTGTAGAAAAAAGCCGCTCTAACAGGGAAACAAATATAGTTGCAGACAGGCAAGAAGAAAAAAAATGGGTGGCGCTGCTCTGGGAGAGCAGCCCGAATTTCATGCAGAGAAAGCTACCGTGACTTGAAGTGGTGTACACTACAATACAATATACAAGGGGTTGGCTTTGGTTTTCTTGGGGGGAAGGGGGGAAGAAGGTAAAGGGTAAACATAAATTTTAATTTTCGATGGAAAGCTGCAGGTTGTTCATTCATTGCTAGGGTGAGGTGGTTTGCCTAGTCATGTGCTCCTGTCTGAGGCCTGTGTTGTGTGATGATGCTGGGGCGTGGTGTGACAGCTCTCTCTGCCCTGTGTGTGTGTGATGATGTCAGGGCGTGGTGTGACAGCTCTCTCTGCCCTGTGTGTGTGTGTGATGATGCCGGGGTGTGGTGTGACAGCTCTCTCTGCCCTGTGTGTGTGTGTGATGATGTCAGGGCGTGGTGTGACAGCTCTCTCTGCCCTGTGTGTGTGTGTGATGATGCCGGGGTGTGGTGTGACGGCTCTCTCTGCCCTGTGTGTGTGTGATGATGCAGGGCGTGTGTGACAGCTCCTCTGCCTTGTGTGTGTGTGATGTTGGGGTCAGGGCGTGGGTGTTGTACAGCTCTCTCTGCCCTGGTGTGTGTGATGATGCTGGGGCGGGGTTTTGTGACAGTCTCTTGCCCTGTGTGTGTGTGATGATGTCAGGGCGTGGGTGTGACAGCTCTCTCTCCCCTGGTGTGTGTGTGTGATGATGTCAGGGCGTGGTGGGGACGGCTCTCTCTGCCCTGTGTGGTGTGTGATGATGCCGGGGTTGGGGTGTGACGCTCTCTCTCCCCTGTGTGTGTTGATGATGTCGGGCGTGGTGTGACAGCCCCTTCTTGCCCTGTGTGTTGTGGATGATGTCAGGGCGTGGTGTGACAGCTACTCTTCTGCCCTGTGTGTGTTGTGATGATAGCGGTGTGGTGTGACAGCTCTCATCTGCCCTGTGTGTGTGTGATGATTGTCAGGGGTGGTGTGACATGCTCTCTCTGCCCTGTGTGTGTGATGATGTCAGGGCGTGGTGTGACAGCTCTCTCTCGCCCTGTGTGTGTGTGATGATGTCAGGGGCTGGTGTGACAGCTCTCTCTCGCCTGTGTGTGTGATGATGTCCAGGGTGTGGGTGTGGCTCTCTCTGCCCTGTGTGTGTGTGATGATGTCGGGGTGTGGTGTGACAGCTCTCTCTGCCCTGTGTGTTGTGATGATGGCTGGGGCGTGGTGTGACAGCTCTCTCTGCCCTGTGTGTGTGATGATGTCAGGGTGTGGTGTGACAGCTCTCTCTGCCCTGTGTTGTTGTGATGATGCGGGTGTGGTGTGACAGCTCCTCTGCCCGTGTGTGTGTGTGTGATGAGTCAGGGCTGTGGTGTGACAGCTCTCTCTGCCCTGTGTGTGTGTGTGATGATGTCAGGTGTGTGTGACAGCTCTCTCTGCCCTGTGTGTGGTGTGATGATGCCGGGTGTGGTGTGATGGCTCTCTCTGCCCTGTGTGTGTGTGTGATGATGGCGTGGTGTGACAGCTCTCTCTGCCCTGTGTGTGTGATGATGCAGGGGTGTGGTGTGACAGCTCTCTCTGCCCTGTGTGTGTGTGATGATGTCAGGGCGCGGTGTGACAGCTCTCTCTGCCCTGTGTGTGTGATGATGCTGGGGTGTGGTGTGACAGCTCTCTCTGCCCTGTGTGTGTGTGATGATGTCAGGGCGTGGTGTGACAGCTCTCTCTGCCCTGTGTGTGTGATGATGCAGGGGCGTGGTGTGACAGCTCTCTCTGCCTGTGTGTGTGTGATGATGTCAGGGCGTGGTGTGACAGCTCTCTCTGCCCTGTGTGTGTGATGATGCATGGGCGTGGTGTGACAGCTCTCTCTGCCCTGTGTGTGTGTGGGGGGTGTGGGGGATGATGCCGGGCGTGGTGTGACAGCTCTCTCTGCCCTGTGTGTGTGTGATGATGTCGGGGTGTGGTGTGATGGCTCTCCTCTGCCCTGTGTGTGTGTGATGATGTCAGGGCGTGGTGTGGACGCTCTCTCTGCCTGTGTGTGTGTGTGTGTGATGATGTCAGGGTGTGGTGTGACGGCTCTCTCTGCCCTGTGTGTGTGATGATGCCAGGGCGTGTGGTGATGGCTCTCTCTGCCCTGGTGTGTGGATGATTCAGGGTTTGTGTGACAGCTCTCTCTGCCCTGTGTGTGTGATGATGGTCAGGGCGTGGTGTGACAGCTCTCTCTGCCCTGTGTATGTGTGATGATGTCAGGTGTGGTGTGACAGCTCTCTCTGCCCTGTGGTGTAGTTGTGTGTATGATGTCAGAGTGTGGTGACGGCTCTCTTGCCTGTGTGTGTGTGATGATGTCAGGGTGTGGTGTGACAGCTCTCTCTGCCCTGTGTGTGTGTGATGATGCTGGGGTGTGGTGTGACAGCTCTCTCTGCCCTGTGTGTGTGTGATGATGTCAGGGTGTGGTGTGACAGCTCTCTCTGCCCTGTGTGTGTGTGTGATGATGTCAGGGTGTGGTGTGACAGCTCTCTCTGCCCTGTGTGTGTGTGTGATGATGCCGGGGTGTGGTGTGATGGCTCTCTCTGCCCTGTGTGTGTGTGTGATGATGGCGTGGTGTGACAGCTCTCTCTGCCCTGTGTGTGTGATGATGCCGGGCGTGGTGTGACAGCTCTCTCTGCCCTGTGGGGTGTGTGATGATGTCATGGCGGGATGTGACAGCTCTCTCTGCCCTGTGTGTGTATGATGCCGGGGCGTGGTGTGACAGCTCTCATCTGCCCTGTGTGTGTGATGATGCAGGGGCGTTGTACAGTCTCTCTGCCCTGTGTTTGTGGAATGATGCCGGGTGGTGTGACACTCTCTCTGCCCTTTGTGTGTGATGATGCGGTTGGCGTTGGTGTTGACAGCTCTCTTGCCCTGTGTGTGTGGTGATATGTCGGGGTGTGGTGATGGCTTCTCTCTGCCCTGTTGTGTGTGTGATGATGTCAGGGGTGGTTGACGGTTCTCTGCCTGTGTGTGGTTGATGTCAGGTTGGTGTGACGCTCTCTCTGCCCTGTGTGTGTGTGGATGATGTCAGGGGTGGTGTGACAGCTCTCTTCTGTGCTGTGAGATGCCGGGCTGTGTGATGCTCTCTCTGCCCTGTTGTGTGTGATGATGTCAGGGTGTGGTGTGACAGCTCTCTCTGCCCTGTGTGTGTGATGATGTCAGGGTGTGGTGTGACAGCTCTCTCTGCCCTGTGTGTGTGTGTGATGATGCCGGGGTGTGGTGTGACAGCTCTCTCTGCCCTGTGTGTGTGTGATGATGTCAGGGCGTGGTGTGACGGCTCTCTCTGCCCTGTGTGTGTTGTGATGATGTCAGGGTGTGGTGTGACGGCTCTCTCTGCCCTGTGTGTGTGTGATGATGTCAGGGTGTGGTGTGACAGCTCTCTCTGCCCTGTGTGTGTGTGTGATGATCTGGGTGTGTGGTGTGACGGCTCTCTCTGCCCTGTGTGTGTGTGTGATGATGCCGGGTGTGGTGTGACAGCTCTCTCTGCCCTGTGTGTGTGTGGATGATGTCAGGGTTGTGGTGTGACAGCTCTCTCTGCCCTGTGTGTGTGTGATGATGCCGGGGTGTGGTGTGATGGCTCTCTCTCTGCCCTGTGTGTGTGTGTGATGATGCCGGGGTGTGGTGTGACAGCTCTCTCTGCCCTGTGTGTGTGTGATGATGCCGGGGGTGTGTGTGACAGCTCTCTCTGCCCTGTGTGTGTGATGATGTCAGGGTGTGGTGTGACAGCTCTCTCTGCCTTGTTGATGATCCCGTGTGTGATGCTCCTCGCCCTGTGTGTGTATGATGTCAGGGGTGTGTGTGACAGCTCTCTCTGCCCTGTGTGTGTGATGATGTCAGGGGTGGTGTGACAGCTCTCTCTGCCCTGTGTTTGTGTGATGATGTCAGGGTGTGGTTGTGACAGCGTCTCTCTGCCCTGTGTGTGTGTGTGATGATGTCAGGGTGTGGTGTGACGGCTCTCTCTGCCCTGTGTGTTGTGTGTGATGATGTCAGGGTGTGGTGTGACAGGCTCTCTCTGCCCTGTGGTGTGTGTGATGATGTCAGGGTGTGGTGTGACAGCTCTCTCTGCCCTGTGTGTGTGTGATGATGAAGCTGGGTTGGTGTGACAGCTCTCTCTGCCCTGTGTGTGTGTGATGATGTCAGGGCGTGGTGTGACAGCTCTCTCTGCCCTGTGTGTGTGTGTGTGATGATGTCAGGGTGTGGTGTGACAGCTCTCTCTGCCCTGTGTGTGTGTGATGATGTCAGGGTGTGTGGTGTGAAGCTCTCTCTGCCCTGTGTGTTGTGTGATGATGTCGGGTGTGGTGACAGCTCTCTCTGCCCTTGTGTGTGTGATGATGTCGGGGGTGGTGTGACAGCTCTCTCTGCCCTGTGTGTGTGTGATGATGTCAGGGCGTGGTGTGACAGCTCTCTCTGCCCTGTGTGTGTGATGATGCCGGGGCGTGGTGTGACAGCTCTCTCTGCCCTGTGTGTGTGATGATGCATGGGCGTGGTGTGACAGCTCTCTCTGCCCTGTGTGTGTGTGTGATGATGCCGGGGCGTGGTGTGACAGCTCTCTCTGCCCTGTGTGTGTGTGATGATGCCGGGGCGTGGTGTGACAGCTCTCTCTGCCCTGTGTGTGTGTGATGATGTCAGGGGTGTGTGTGCAGGCTCTCCTGTGCTGTGTGTGTGTTGATGATGTCAGGGTGTGGTGTGACAGCTCTCTCTGCCCTGTGTGTGTGTGATGATGTCAGGGTGTGGTGTGACGCTCTCTCTGCCCTGTGTGTGTGTGATGATGTCAGGGTGTGGTGTGACGGCTCTCTCTGCCTGTCTGTGTGATGATGCCGGGTGTGTGATGGCCTCTCTCCCTGTGGTGTGATGATTCGGGTGTGTGACAGCTCTCTCTGCCCTTGTGTGTGTGATGATGTCAGGGTGTGGTTGACAGCTCTCTCTGCCCTGTGTGTGTGGTGTGATGATGTCAGGGGTGTGGTGTGACGGCTCTCTCTGCCCTGTGTGTGTGTGATGATGTCAGGGGTGGTGTGTGACAGCTCTCTCTGCCCTGTGTGTGTGGTGTGTGATGATGTCAGGGTGTGGTGTGACGGCTCTCTCTGCCCTGTGTGTGTGTGATGATGTCAGGGTGTGGTGTGACAGCTCTCTCTGCCCTGTGTGTGTGTGATGATGTCAGGGTGTGGTGTGACAGCTCTCTCTGCCCTGTGTGTGTGTGATGATGTCAGGGTGTGGTGTGACAGCTCTCTCTGCCCTGTGTGTGTGTGTGATGATGTCAGGGTGTGGTGTGACAGCTCTCTCTGCCCTGTGTGTGTGTGTGTGATGATGTCAGGGTGTGGTGTGACAGCTCTCTCTGCCCTGTGTGTGTGTGATGATGTCAGGGTGTGGTGTGACAGCTCTCTCTGCCCTGGTGTGTGTGATGATGTCCGGGGCGTGTGTGGACAGCTCTCTCTGCCCTGTGTGTGTGTGATGATGTCAGGGCGTGGTGTGACAGCTCTCTCTGCCCTGGTGTGTGTGATGATGCCGGGCGTGTGTGTGACAGCTCTCTCTGCCCTGTGTGTGTGATGATGATGTAGGGTGGTGACAGTCTCTCTGTTTGTTGTGTGATGTGGGCGGTGTGACAGCTCTCTCTGCCCTGTGTGTGTGTGATGATGTCCGGGGCGTGGTGTGACAGCTCTCTCTGCCCTGTGTGTGTGTGATGATGTCGGGGTGTGGTTGTGATGGCTCTCTCTCTGCCCTGTGTGTGTGTGATGATGTCAGGGCGTGGTGTGACGGCTCTCTCTGCCCTGTGTGTGTGATGATGTCAGGGTGTGGTGTGACGGCTCTCTCTGCCCTGTGTGTGTGTGTGATGATGTCAGGGTGTGGTGTGACGGCTCTCTCTGTCCTGTGCGTGTGATGATGCCGGGGCGTGGTGTGATGGCTCTCTCTGCCCTGTGTGTGTGATGATGTCAGGGTGTGGTGTGACAGCTCTCTCTGCCCTGTGTGTGTGATGATGTCAGGGTGTGGTGTGACAGCTCTCTCTGCCCTGTGTGTGTGTTGATGATGCGGGCGGTGGTGTGATGGCTCTCTCTGCCCTTTTGTGTGTGTGTGATGATGTCAGGGCGTGGTGTGACAGCTCTCTCTGCCCTGTGTGTGTGTGATGATGGCGTGGTGTGACAGTCTTTGCCGTGTGTGTGATGATGCTGGGGTGACAGCTCTCTCTGCCCTGTGTGTGTGTATGATGTCAGGGCGTGGTGTGACAGCTCTCTCTGCCCTGTGTGTTGTGTGATGATGCCAGGGCGTGGTGTGACGGCTCTCTCTGCCCTGTGTGTGTGTGATGATGTTGGGGTGGTGTGACAGCTCTCTCTGCCCTGTGTGTGTGTGATGATGTCAGGGCGTGGTGTGACAGCTCTCTCTGCCCTGTGTGTGTGTGATGATGTCAGGGCGTGGTGTGACAGCTCTCTCTGCCCTGTGTGTGTGTGATGATGCTGGGGCGTGGTGTGACAGCTCTCTCTGCCCTGTGTGTTCCAGGGAACCCAGGAGCCAGTGAGGCCACGGCAGCTAGCGACAGCCTGTTGTGAACAAGTCGTCACCACCACCACCCTCCGTGTTGTTGTTGTTGTTGTTGGGGCTGTTCAGTGTTCATGCAAATGTTGCAATACTTTTGTGTCTGATTAGCCATCACTGCCTACCTACCTACCTAACTACCTACCTACCTACCTAACTACCTACCTACCTACCTACCCACTGCATCGCTCTTGTCAGGACAGACTGGCTTTGTGCAGACATGCTAACAATGGTGAACTACAGCCGAGTGTTTGACATGAATGTTCTGTTTTGTGTGGACAGATATACACACAGTCAGTTGTGAAGTAGGGATGGGTATTTGGCGTGAATGTTCTATTTTGTATGGGCAGACATGTAAACAGTGGTGAGGTGTTTGGCGTGAATGTTCTATTTTGTATGGGCAGACATGTAACAGTGGTGAGGTGTTTGGCATGAATTTTGTATTTTGTAGACATGTAACAGTGGTGAGGTGTTTGGCGTGAATGTTGTATTTTGTATGGGCAGACATGTAAACAGTGGTGAGGTGTTTGGCATGAATTTTGTATTTTGTAGACATGTAACAGTGGTGAGGTGTTTGGCATGAATTTTGTATTTTGTAGACATGTAACAGTGGTGAGGTGTTTGGCGTGAATGTTCTATTTTGTATGGGCAGACATGTAAACAGTGGTGAGGTGTTTGGCATGAATTTTGTACAGACATGTAAACAGTGGTGAGGTGTTTGGCGTGAATGTTGTATTTTGTTCAGACATGCAAACAGGCAGTTGTGAACTACAGCCAGGTGTTCAGTTTGAATGTTCCACTTGGTTGGCTATAAAAGTAAGACAAGGTCTGAGAATAGTGTTTGTTGATGGTGTCGGTCTTCATTTCAATGTCTTTGGTTGATTTTTTTTGTGTTAATTTTTTTGTTTGTTTCATGGAAATACGGTCAACATTTGTATGTGAAATAAAAATGTGTGCTTTGTGGGGGTTTTCTCAGTGAGGAAAATGTTTGATTGGTGCAGCCTTGAGAAGCGCTGAACTTTTGTTGTGGGTAGGGTGGGGTTTTATTTCTGGCTTATTGACTCTGAAGGATGAAGTCACGGGACGCTTTTGTCATCAAGCAAAGCTTAAATAAGCCAGATCATCACAGTCAGCAGAACCAGAACGGTGGACATACATGCAAACACTACATCATCATCATCATCATCATCATCATCATTATCTACTGACTCTTGACACAGCAGATTTCAGTGCAGGCCAGAATTCCACAAGGAAGGCTTTTGTTGCTTCCCCAGCACAGCCCAGGGCTGGAGCACTGGACATCAGGACAGACAGGCAGGCAGGCAGGCAGGCAGACAGACAGACAGGCAGGCAGGCAGGCAGGCAGGCAGACAGGCAGGCAGGCAGGCAGGCAGGGAGCCACACTACTGCCTCCTGCCTTCTCTTGGCAGTAACTGCTGGCCCTGTCTTAATTAAAGTCAGTCAAACGTCCATTTTTATTTCCAGAGGGTACATTGGATAAGCAATGCATGCACTTTTTTTCATCATCAACAAGGACATTAACTACTATACCATTATGAAAGTACACAGTAAGTAGACACACCATGTGTGTCACAAATATGGGGACTAATTAAAACTAGTGTAAAAATAAACTTGGAAAAAGAGTAAGGTCTTGAAAAATGTATTTTAAAAGCCCTCAAGTTTCTCCACACATAAAAAAGTTCAGCCTTAGCCTTCACTACAGCAAAGTGCACAGTGCTGGAAGCTGGGTCTGTGTGGAGGTGTACGTGAGCCTTCACTACAGCAAAGTGCACAGTGCTGGAAGCTGGGTCTGTGTGGAGGTGTACGTGAGCCTTCACTACAGCAAAGTGCACAGTGCTGGAAGCTGGGTCTGTGTGGAGGTGTACGTGAGCCTTCACTACAGCAAAGTGCACAGTGCTGGAAGCTGGGTCTGTGTGGAGGTGTACGTGAGCCTTCACTACAGCAAAGTGCACAGTGCTGGAAGCTGGGTCTGTGTGGAGGTGTACGTGAGCCTTCACTACAGCAAAGTGCACAGTGCTGGAAGCTGGGTCTGTGTGGAGGTGTACGTGTGACGGGCTGGCTGGTTGTGTTCAGCTGGGCACTCTGAGACAGGCTGCAAGCGGAGGTCAGTGTGGCCTTCAGTGGTCCATTGATCGTCTCCATGTTTCCGCACTTGTAAGTGGCCACACTAGAAAAATGATTATGTTTGTGCATGGGCAGCTTTTGGTGTTGTCGTGTTTATATGTCTGTTATCTTCGTTGGTTGAAGTGCAAGGGCATATTCTGAGGGTATTTAGTTTGGGTGGGTTTTTGTTTGTTTGTTTGTTTGTTGTAGTTGTTTCTAAGGGAGGGGGGTGGATTTTATTTTATTATCTGGTGCATTTGTTCACGTATGGTGTGTGAGGAGTTTCTGGTTGGTATGGGGATTGGCTTGCATGCATTTTTTTTTCAGAAAGGGAGGGGTGGGGGTGCTTCCTCGTGTTTTGCCTTAAGGTACAGATGTAACACTGAAGAATCTATAACACAGAGAAACAGTCATTGCAATTTTGATTTGTTCTTCATAGAACATTTGTAGTGTGAACATGTCAGACTGTCCAGAGTTGCAATTGTCTTTGGATTTATGTTTTATGCTGATGAGGGAAGGTGGAGTTTCTTACTGCTTGTGGTGGAAGGAAGAACGAGGTGAAGCGCGTTTGTCTCTCAAGTCACTCCCCACCCTCATTCTTGCGCCCAGTACGAATTCCACTGCTTGTGTGAAACATGGGGTAGCTCTTTGGAAGTTGCAACATCAAGACGTGTTGGTTACCTTTAAACATTTTTATACAGTTCTGAAGTTTACATGCTTTGTACACTAGCATTGAATAAAACATTGAAGGTGAACTATTGTTAATTGGTGCACTTTCTTTCTGTGTGTGTGTGTGTATATGTGATGTCTCCTATGTCTTGTGTGTGTGTCTCATAATAATAATAATAATAAATGGAATTTATATAGCGCTAATCTTGCAGAGACAAATCAAAGCGCCTGCACTCAACTCATTCTTACACAGTCATACAACTAGTAACAAGTAATAGTTCCATCAAGTCCAAATGTGCACGCACGGCACACACACGACCACACCCAGAGGTCACACACCCTGGCAGGCAATAGAATCTTGGCTGTTGAAGGCGTGGGAAAAAAACTATGAGATGAGTGCGGGAGGAAAAATCTTAGGTTTTTGAAATAAATATTGTCTTGAGACTGGATTTAATAAGTGTCATAGAGGCTTTTGGCGGAAGAGAGAGAGGAGATCATTCCACTATCAATGGACCAGAAATTGAGAAAGAGCGACGGCCGATGGTGGATTGGTTAATCTGGGTATTTGTAAGACAAGGTATCTGCAGCAGAGCGGAGAGAACGAGAAGGAGTGTACAAGTGAAGAACATTCACAGGGGTAGGGGGTGCTGTTTTGGAGAGCATTTGTAACGAGGGTACTGATCTTATAGCCTTACTCTCTGTGGGGCAAGCAGCCAGTGGAGAAGTTGCAAGAGAGGGGTAAATCTCAGATTTTTTCTTTCTGAGATTTATCGAGCTGCAGAGTTTTTATATGTTGAAGGATAGATTGATGATGTGTGTATGTGTCTCATGTGTGTGTATGTGTCTGGTATGTTTTGTGTGTGTGTCTTCTCTTCATCTCTCTCTCGTCTCGTTCTTCTTCTCTCTCTCTCTCTCTTCTCTCTTCTCTCATGTCTCTCCCTTCTTGTTTCCTTACTAAACTACTTTGGCACATTAACACTCTCACACACATACATGCCCGCACCCTTGCACCCTCTTGCATAGAGCTAAGTAATATGGTAGTTAAGTAATATGGTAACTCCAAAAGATCAGATTTTTGGTAAAGCAGACACCTTTATTTGCATAATCTTTGTAGTAAACTTGTTTTTTTGTCATTCCTCGGCTGGAGCTCCAAGGTTCACCACTGGTGAGATTGTGGGTATGCGACAGTATTGCCCACCATGAAGGTAGCCGCATTCCGACTTCAGGGATGATGTCTAAACACGACCAAGACACACACACACACACACAAAATGATAATAACTGAAAAATAATTTATTTTTTTTAAAGACCAGGATACCTGTGCTTATGCATTTTTTAACATTTTGTCATCCATTTCTATGGGCATGTAATGGCCTACTCTTCTGAAAGGCAGAATAGGTTTTGGTTTGTGTGCCAGATGTTCTGAGTGGATTTGCGCACAGGACCTCGGTTTATAGTCTCATCTGAAGGACTTTCAGGAGAGTGGAGTCGGAGCTGTTATTAACTCCGGGGGAAAAGTCCCTTGACCATGACTGTGCCTTGGTGGAGGCTGGAACCCGGGCTGTCAGGTCTCAGCTGAACACTCTAACCGCTTGGCTATCCTGCCCTGCCCCATAAACCTGTTGTGATTTGGGGTGAGAAGGTTTTCTTTAAGGAAATGTATCACAGGACTTGCGTGCCTCATTCTTCGTTGGGTACCCTCACACTTCAACAGAAAGAAGTGAAACCCCGCGTGACATTTTTGATAATCAGTTTTATTTCCTAACGTTCACACCCGCAGAGAAAATCATACAAGTTATATATGCCCATAAACAGGCCATCTCTCTGTTTACTGAATGTATTTCCTTCTTATTCTCAATTACTCGTTTGTGATCATTTACTCATTACACACAGAGAAATGCATGCGCACACACATACACACAGGGACCATGCACACATACACATAAATACACACACACACACACAGGGCCCATGCACTCATACATACACATAAATAAGTATACACATACACACACACATGAAAATTGATGCACTCCACATAGACATGATTTTAAAACATTTTTTCAAAATAGACGATCAACAGATCTGGACAAGATCATTTCCAACCCTCCAATATTTTTCCTACACCATAACAATAATTATGGAAAGCTGTGCTGTGCACAAGATGTCACTCTGGACAGTAGTATCCAGTGTTGATGGCAGGAGAGACTGCTGCCTCAGTGCAGTTGACAGGGAAGACATCATCCACAGGGAAGACATCATCCACAGGGAAGACATCATCCATCCATCCATGCCGCAGCTCAGCTACTACACACAGCACACCTTGTGGCTCGCTCTTTACCGCTCTGACAAACTACAGTACCAACAGCAGCATGTGGAAGGGGTAACCTCAAGAGGCGGTAAACAACAGCAGTGACAGTCTGTCTGAGCTGTTGCCTGGAACATGCATGCCATGAAGAGGATTAGGGGATATCACAGAAATGCTTGTGAAGTAATTACAGTCTGGATCAACAGGCAGACCGTCAGTGCATACAAAATGCCATCACTCTTCAAACAGCCCTGTCTGCTTCAGACGATTGTTCACCTCACACAAAAAAGTGATAAACAGTCAACTGGTGTGCAAACAGCTGTCACCATTCTTACACATTACAGGTAAACAACTTGAATGCATCTACAAAACTCTGTCTGTCCTACTTTCTCCAAGAAGCATTGTGAAAACAACACAGGCAAGAGTGGCACATTACACACAACAGAAATTACATTCCTGTATAACTTTTTCTTGTCAAATCACGCCATAGGTATTATTGGTTTTGCAGAGAAGGCAATGCAGTGGTTTGTCAGTTATGACTGACATGATCACAAAACCTGGAAATTAAAACTAGTGATGACGTTTAACTCAGAATGTTCCACAGATACTGTTGTTGCAACATATTCTCTCACACTAGTAATAGGCAGCGTATATCTCTTCTTTTTACACTGCAGGTGACGTTGAAGCCAAAGGTGGTATAAGCTCCTTCATTGTCCTTTTTTTATTCTTTTTTTAAGGGTCTAGATGTCATTCCAGCCTGTTTGGGTGGCACTGCAGGTCTCCAGTGTCCTAGAGCCTCTTGGCCACTGGGGTCATCTTGTTTAAAGAAAAAACTATGGACAGTATTGATCTATTCACCTTGTCTGCTGATGATGAGTTATAAATTAAAAAATCTTAAATATGACGCCTTTTAAAAGTTCAACAATATTGATCTATCCACCTTGTCTACTGCTGATGATCTATAAAAAATAAAATCAACTATGTTGCCTTTCCCTGTGTAATCAAGAAAAACATATCATCTTTGACAGGTCGGGAAAAATCAAACAGATTCATCTTTGAGTTGCGTTATTTTTAAAAGCAAATGACTTTACTATATTTCAACCTGCTTAAACAGTAAGACGGGTAAAATGGGGACGGGATAGCTCAGTGGTCGGAGCACTCGCTTTCCCCCAGCCAAGTTAAGCAGCGTCGAGCGTGGTTACCAGTTGGATGGGTGACCGTTTGCGCCTTGGCTTAAGTACAGTTCCCCCAGTTCACCCAGCTGTAAATGGGTACCTGCCCTCTTTAGGGTCAGGGAAGGTAACCCAGCGAGGGAGAGGAGATGGGCGCCGCCCTCGATATGCTGGCCCCTGGAGAAGTTGAGGTCTGTGACGCCTCGCTCCCCTACGACCACATAGGTTAAGGGGGGACACCTTTACCTTTACCTTTACCTGTTAACCAGCGAGAGTGTAATACCCACCAGAGTCTTGGTGATCTTTTCCCTCATTGTCAAATCCACCCTGCCATTTTCCCTTAACAGGCCAACAGTGTGAACGAGGGAGTGACCATGCATGAAGTGAAGGTCACTGACAAGGTTCACCACCATCATGTAGCAGGGCTGATCGTTGGGGAGGCTTCTGTGGCACACAAGTTCACTACAGCAGAACTTGTCAATGGCAGGAGAGTGTGTGTGTGTGTCTGTGACATCAGCAGAACTTGTCAATGGCAGGAGAGTGTGTGCCTGTGACATCAGCAGAACTTGTCAATGGCAGGAGAGTGTCTGCCTGTGACATCAGCAGAACTTGTCAATGGCAGGATGTGTGTGTGCCTGTGACATCAGCAGAACTTGTCAATGGCAGGATGTGTGTGTCTGTGACATCAGCAGAACTTGTCAATGGCAGGATGTGTGTGTCTGTGACATCAGCAGAACTTGACAATGGCAGGAGTGTGTGTGTGCCTGTGACATCAGCAGAACTTGTCAATGGCAGGAGAGTGTGTGTGTGTCTGTGACATCAGCAGAACTTGTCAATGGCAGGAGAGTGTCTGCCTGTGACATCAGCAGAACTTGTCAATGGCAGGAGAGTGAGTGTGTGCCTGTGACATTAGCAGAACTTGTCAATGGCAGGAGAGTGAGTGTGTGCCTGTGACATTAGCAGAACTTGTCAATGGCAGGAGAGTGAGTGTGTGTCTGTGACATCAGCAGAACTTGTCAATGGCAGGAGAGTGAGTGTGTCTGTGCCTGTGACATCAGCAGAACTTGTCAATGGCACGAGAGTGTGTGTGCCTGTGACATCAGCAGAACTTGTCAATGGCAGGATGTGTGTGTGTGTCTGTGACATCAGCAGAACTTGTCAATGGCAGGAGAGAGTGTCTGTCTGTGACATCAGCAGAAGACTGGCTACACAGGACAGGCCTTCGTGCCAAGGTCGGCCAGGCCAGGGAGGGTCAAAACCTCACTGCAGCCGCTTTGGTCCCGCTTTTCATTCCCCTCACGGAGAACCGAAGAGAAGAGAATACACTTTTGGTTATATATGTCGTGATAAATGATAGAGAGCTTCTTTTTTAGATGAATAAACAAATCCATACAAAAGTAGCTACCCCTAATGGGATGCTTTGGTTCCGCTTCCATTCTGACACAGGTTTTAAAGTTTAAAAAAAAACTGGATCTAACATGAACAATGAAAGAGATTGTAGAACTCTGCTGACCCTGGCTCCTCCATGTCTTACGTAATTGCTGTTGGTGGTTATTGTCCATGCTGCTCCAAAGAAGCAGTGCAGATAGTTATGGTCTTGGAAGTCTTTGATACATCATGTGATAATTGTATATTATAATTATGCAATTAACATGCACTTGTGCTCCTGGCGAGGCGACTATCCTCAACCAGGCGGGTCCCCGGGTGGCGGATAGGGGGTCAGTCAGCTGTGAAAGCAGCCCCTGGTGGCGGATAGGGGGTCAGTCAGCTGTGAAAGCAGCCCCGGGTGGCGGATAGGGGGTCAGTCAGCTGTGACAGCAGCCCCGGACCAACTGCCATGGTCCTCACTGTCAGACGGCGACAACAGCGGCGGTAGAGCTGGTGTCTGTCTCCACGAAATACCCGTAATATGACCAGTGACGGGTACATCACATCACGCCACCAAGAGCCGCTGTAAAAGCTCTGCCCCCTGGCCTCCCAGGGTACCAGGAGATAGATAAGGATGTCCAGAGTACCCTGACAGAAACCTAGAGGGGTACCAGGAGATAGATAGGGTGTCCAGAGTAGCCCTGACAGAAACCTAGAGGGGTACCAGGAGATAAGGATGTCCAGAGTAACCCTGACAGAAACCTTGAGGGGTACCAGGAGATAGATAAGGGTGTCCAGAGTAGCCCTGACAGAAACCTTAGAGGGCTGAAGTCAGCGGTATGAGGCCACAGGCGCCCTCTGACACACCACGACACCATGTACACACAACAACAAAACCCTGCAGGAAGACATGTACATACTTGTGGATCAAAACTGAAGATGGCATCACCAAAAAAGGAACGTGTGTATACTCATTTTCTAGTTTACATCAACTGACATATAAAAATGCATTGGAAGAATTATTGTCGCTGCTCATCATCTAGCTAATATCAATCAACATATAAAAAACGCATTATAAAAGGGATTGTTGTTACACAATAAAACCTTGCTTTACACGCAATACTCGAGGATTGTTCGCAAAACAAACAAGTACTGTACACACACTGGAAGAGTTTTCATTCATTGACATGGGGGCCTGTGTGGGTGGAGAGGGGAGGGAAGAGTGGTGTTAGGGGAAGGGTGGGGTGGGGTGGGGTTTGGGGGGAGAGGATTGAGGGCTACACCAGGTCTAGGTGGTCCATGTCCTCCGCAGTCTCTCTCACAGTGTGCAGGCCTGGCTGACCACTGGCCATGCCGTGTCCACCGGCAGACACTGGCGCGTCTCTCTCCACACCGTTCTGTGCAGCACCAGCTGTTCTGGGCGTTTCCCGCACGTGGATGAACTGACGTGAGCTGTCCCTGGGAGAGGTTGTCACTGGCGCTTCACGGGGAGAGCTTCCACCTCTGGGGGCTGTCCTTGTGGCTCTGTGGCCAGAGGTGACGGCAGAACCAGCCAAAGAATGGTTCAAAGCTAACCTCCCGTTGGACAGAGAATGGTTCAAAGCTGATCTGTCATTGGACAGAGAATGGTTCAAAGCTGATCTGTCATTGGACAGAGAATGGTTCAAAGCTGATCTGTCATTGGACAGAGAATGGTTCAAAGCTGATCTGTCATTGGTGGAGTTGTCTGAAGGACCGCGGGTATCCTGTAGCGCTGATGGCACATCACGTGCATTAGAGGAGGAGACAGTGGTAACGGCTGTGCTACTGCTGGAAGCATCCACACCATTGCCTGACGAATGTGGAGGAATAACGTCAGGCGTGTTGTTTCCTGTGTTACGCGAGTCAGTGACGTGAGCAGCAGCGGCCAGCGGGAGGCTGTGGCAGGGGCGGCAACTGCACGGAGCTTGGCTCTGGGGGAGCCCTGGTGGGCAGGGTTGGGGGATGACAGCGCGGCTTCAGTGTAGGGGGGAGGGGGGGACAGGGGCAGGTGGCGGGGGTTCAGCCCAGGCTGCACGGAGGGAGCTCTCTCCTGTGTGGCTGTGCTGTAATCAGGGGGCTGCACTGCAAGAACAGAAACAGAACAACAACAACAACAACAGGTTATTCCAAATGAGCAGGAGACAGTGAAGACGTGTGGCACTGCGGATGTTGTGAGGGAGCAGTAGAGACAAGGGTTTAATGTTGTTGTTGTTGTTGGTGGTGGTGGTGGTGGTGGTGGTGGTATTGTTGCACACTGGGGGTCACCCAGAATATGCACTCTGACTAATCCCACCTGGAAATCCCTGTGAGGCTGTTAAGTATACCCTAAATCGGAAGTTTGCATGCATGACTGTTTTCAAGCACTTTCCCATAATTATAGGCAGCCATACTCAGACTTCAGCGAGTTATTGTTCTCCTTTAAAGGAGAGTGCATGTTGTGATGCTAGGACTGTGACATGGCGGAAGACAGTCTCTGCCTTCCACAGCAGACAGCACTTTGGTGCAGGCTTCAGCACTCTGCCTCCCTCAGTGACCGATACCACTTCTAGCCTCCCCATCACATGCGTGTTGTATGTCAGAAGTTTTGCACGTAACACGCAAACGCACACACATCAATGACTGCACCACCTATTCAGGAGGGTTGAGAAAGATCTATGTCAGACAACTTCGTTTTTGAGAGGTCCGGTCAGGACAGCAATCCATGATCCTTCCAGACTGCCCCGTGGGGATGGCCGGGGCCTGTCAGTATAAATCCATCTTCCGGAAATTCCCTGCTAGGAATTCCATCTTTTCTATCCCTCTCTTTGTTTCTGCCTTCGTTCCTTTCCTTCCTGTCACCGCCTCCGTTTATACTTTCTGCCTTCTTGGTCCATTTTTCTGCCTTTTTTCCCAGAAAGACTTAAAGATAATAATTCTCTCCCACGCTGAAGTCGGATGTGGTGGGCCTGACTTGTCAGGCGCTTAACGGCAGCGCAACGCACTTTCGTTCACATAACACACACCAATAGTTGCTGTCTCAGCGTTTAAAGAAGAAGAAGAATGTCTTCTACTGACCTCAGTATTCAATCCAGCGATAACACACTCTCAGCTCCAACCACTTACTAACATGACAACTGGTATATTCAACTTCCACAAAAAAATCTGCTTCTTAATAATAATAATAAATAATAATAATAATAATAATAATAATAATAATAATGTGTGGAATTTGTATAGCGCTGAATCTTGTAAAGCAACAAATCAAAGCGCTCACAAAAGTGAAAACCCGTTCTGACTTCCAGAAGAGTAGGCAGTTTTCGTGCCAGTAGGATCCTACAGGTGACATTGTTTTACAAATGCATGCATAGCGATGCCCTGTGTAGACATCATCCCCGAAGTCAGAATGCAGCTACCTTCATGGTGGCTTCAAGCGGTTGTTTAGGCAAAAGTCACACCACACCACTGGTGTACCTCTAGCTCAGGACGAAAAAAAAAGTATGCGTTCGTCACAAACTATTTTATAGAGGGATCTTCCCTTCTACACCATCCCCACCTGGAACTAACTCTCATTCTCAAGAACTGTTCCTGGGATTCCCTCTCTATGCTGACATCAAGAAGGGGCCTGACGGGCGACGGGGTAGCCTAGTGGTTAGAACATCGCTTTCCGCAATCTGACGACCGCGTTCGAATCCCGTACAAGGGGATTTTTTTCCCCTGGAGTTAACATCAGTGCAGACTCCACTCTCCCAAAAAGTTCTTCGGATGAGACTAGAGACTGAGGTCCCGTATGCGAACACACGCAGAACATCTTGCGCACACGTTAAAACACGCGTAAAACACAATTTAGTGCTACACCTGGAGCTTGTGTTCTGCATAAAACACGTCAGTCAATCTTCTGCACAAAACAGAATCAATCTTCCCTGTACAAAACAGAATCAATCTTCTGCACAAAACAGAATCAATCTTCTGCACAAAACACGTCAGTCAATCTTCTGTACAAAACAGAATCAATCTTCTCTGCACAAAACAGAATCAATCTTCTCTGCACAAAACAGAATCAATCTTCTGCACAAAACAGAATCAATCTTCTGCACAAAACAGAATCAATCTTCTCTGTACAAAACAGGATCAATCTTCTCTGTACAAAACAGAATCAATCTTCTCTGTACAAAACAGAATCAATCTTCTCTGCACAAAACAGAATCAATCTTCTGCACAAAACAGAATCAATCTTCTGCACAAAACAGAATCAATCTTCTGCACAAAACAGAATAAATCTTCTCTGTACAAAACAGAATCAATCCTCTCTGTACAAAACAGGATCAATCTTCTCTGTACAAAACAGGATCAATCTTCTCTGTACAAAACAGGATCAATCTTCTGCACAAAACAGGATCAATCTTCTGCACAAAACAGGATCAATCTTCTGCACAAAACAGGATCAATCTTCTGCACAAAACAGGATCAATCTTCTCTGTACAAAACAGGATCAATCTTCTCTGTACAAAACAGGATCAATCTTCTCTGCAAAACAGGATCAGTCTTCTACACAAAACAGGATCAATCAATCTTCTGCACAAAACAGGATCAATCAATCTTCTGCACAAAACAGGATCAATCAAGTTTCTGCACAAAACATGATCAGTCTTTTGCACAAAACACGATCAATCAGCCTTCTGCACAAAACAGTGTTGTCTTGCCTTTCTAAAAGCATGACATAGGATATAGCTCTTCCAGACCCCTACCCATTACATTTCTCACCCCCACCCTCCTCTATCCAACTTTTTTCTTTAAATTTAGTGTTTCGTTTGTTTGTTTAGTGGTGGGGTAGGTTTTTTTAAGGGGGGGTATTTAAGGGTCTTTTTTTCTTTCTTTCTTTAAAGATTTTTTCTTTCTTTTTAGCTGGAGACTTGCATACACCAAAGCGTAAAACACCCTGATTGCCTGATTTCTTTTCGGCACAGAAGATTTGAATGTGGTCAGAAGAAACGAAAACTAACGCCCAGAATTGCCTGCCTTTGATTTGCGCCCCCTGTTTTGTGCGGCAAGTTCAATAACTGATTGAATGGCCTGGCTTTGGGACAGAGAGGACTGCTTTCACTGCCTCCTTAGCTTAGAAAACAGGTTCACTGCTTCACAGTGTGTGCGCTTTACGATCAAAACTGCACCTGCTTATGACACCTTGCCCTTTTTCTTCTCTCTTTCTTTTTTTTAACTTTCTTTCTGTATTTTTCTTTTGTTTCTTTCTTTCTTCCAAGAAATGTAACACTTAAAAAAAATCCCAGTGAAATAAGAATTGAAACATGAACATGAAACAGAAGAAGGCATATGATGGAACTCCCCACATTTCATATTTTTATTTACCAGGTGGGGATAAAACAAAAGTTGTTAACTCATTCCACTCCGAGACCTACCTAGCTGCTGAGGTCGGCCTGAGCAGCTCTGGGGTTAGGTCCCCCTTGTGTTGTTGTGTTTATTACGACGTCAGATATAATCGCAACAACAACAACAACAGGTACCCAGCCATAAGAGCTAGAGCGTGAGCGCTCAGGTTGGCATGGTTACCCAGTCTGGCCCCAGCAGTGCTCTGGCTGAATGGAAAGAGTTAACCAATGTTCTGCGTTAGGACTGGAGCAGCAGCAAGGTTGAGGCAGTCCCCTTTACCAGCTCTACTTCTGTCCTGTCCTGACCAAGAGGAAGTAAGCCAGGCCAAACCCGCCATTGACACAGTTCACACTGTCTCACAACAAGAAATGTGTTCTTAGATAGATGGCTTGATGGAAAAAAAAGCAAATGCATTGCTTATTTAATGTACCATCTGGAAATGAACGTTTGATTGACCTGACAACAGGACGAATCTGCATTTGTATGCGATAAAGTCTAACTCCAGGCAAGTCCAACACCAGGCGAGTCTAACACCAGGCGAGTCTAACACCAGGCGAGTCCAACACCAGGCGAGTCCAACACCAGGCGAGTCCAACACCAGGCAAGTCTAACACCAGGCGTGTCTAACACCAGGCAAGTCTAACACCAGGCAAGTCCAACACCAGGCAAGTCTAACACCAGGCAAGTCTAACACCAGGCAAGTCCAACACCAGGCAAGTCTATCACTGGGATGACTGGCCTACACTGCATGTTTTTACATGTTTAATTCGAAAAGCATTTTAAGAAAGAAAAAAAGTATAGGGAGTATCATCTTAAGCACCAACAAACTGGAGCATACAATATCGTGCTCAGTCCATCACACCAACGCAGTGACGCCTGGTGATGCTCCAGGCTGCAGAATCCAGCTTGACTACTTTGGGTTCGACACTTTGGCCGTTTGGAAGTCAGTGAAATAATTATGATTTCCATCAATCCTAACTTCTGAGTACACACGTTTGCCTTGAACAGCCTTACAGTTCAGTGCTAAAGAGATGGCTATAGGCTAACAGTTATATCACAATGGGGCTACAACAGCGCATCATTTTGTTTGCACTTGGTGTACTTCTGTATGGTTTCAGAACAAATCTTGTTGCAGCCTGCTGTTGCAGGCCCCGCAGCCTCGATGCTAACACCTGTCAAGGCATGAAGACTTCAGGATCGGGCAGACAGAAGCTCTGTATGCACACTGTCTGGGAATCTAGGGTCCTGCTTTGGCATCGTTCTCCAAAAGTCTCACTAACGTTAACCCTTAGGTTGTTGGTGGTCGTTTCACTCAGGTAGACTCCTGTAGCTGGTAACACCCAAGTACGTGGATGGAAACTGCAACTCTACAGAACTAGACTGAGGACACTTCTTTCCAGAGATAGGACCTAAAGGTTGTCTGTAGGAGAATGCAGTTCCCTTCTTCCCAAAGCAGAAAAGACTGTCGTGGCTAGTCGGGCACTGGAGCAATGCCTCTTTCAGCTCACACGCCTCACTTGTACAGAGGCGGCCCCAGTGCCAGCCTGGTTGTCCTGTCGTTCTGTCAGCCACACCTGAAGAAGCCCACAGCAAGTCTGCAGCCTGCCGCCTGACTGTTCAGGAGTGAGGTTGGAACTACTGCTCCGCACTTCTTCCTTCTCCCTGCGAGAAAAGAGAGTGGACACTGTCCATTGGATCACCCTGTTACCATGCGGTCAGCACTAGCTCATTGATGGACTCCGCCAGACTCAGTTTGGTGGGGATGGTCATCAGGGTCTTCATCACATCCTGTGGGTGCTGCCTACACCCTGAACTCAGAAAACTCTTATACCCCTGACTTTTTTCATTACTTTTTTATATGTTCAAGGTTGAAAGAGCTCATAGTACAATGTACTGTGGTCTGTACAATAATGAAAGAACAGGTGTTATGGTGTATGGTGGTCTGTACAAGTATGAAAGAACATGTGTTGTGGTGTATGGTGGTCTGTACAAGTATAAAAGAGCTAGTGTAACAATGTATAGTGTCCTGTAAAAGTATGAAAAAAATTGTGTGACAATGTATAACGTATTGTTTAAGTAAGAGAGCTTGTCTTACGATGTGTAGTTGCCCAAGCTCACCCCCACTCTAACAAAGACATACCTGGATGCACCAGTACAATCTCTAAACAAAGACGTACATACCTGGATGCACCAGTACACTCTCTAAACACAGACGTACCTGGATGCACCAGTACAATCTCTAAACACAGACGTACATACCTGGATGCAACAGTACAATCTCTAAACACAGACATACCTGGATGCAACAGTACAATCTCTAAACACAGACACACCTGGATGCACCAGTACAATCTCTAAACAAAGACATACCTGGATGCACCAGTACACTCTCTAAACACAGACGTACACACCTGGATGCACCAGTACAATCTCTAACCACAGACGTACACACCTGGATGCACCAGTACAATCTCTAAACACAGACACACCTGGATGCACCAGTACACGTCTTTAAACAAAGACTACACACCTGGATGCACCAGTACACGTCTTTAAACAAAGACTACACACCTGGATGCACCAGTACACGTCTTTAAACAAAGACTACACACCTGGATGCACCAGTACAATCTCTAAACACAGACACACCTGGATGCACCAGTACAATCTCTAAACACAGACATACACACCTGGATGCACCAGTACACGCCTGGCCGTGCTGTGTCTCCCGTGGCGCCGATCATGCCTCTCCCTCCTGCCCCGCTCCCCTCTCCCTCTCCCCCCTCGGCAGCAGCGGCAGGGCTTGGGCCGGCAGTCCTTGCAGAGCCAGCAGAGCACCACCACCACCACCGCCACCCCGATGGCCGCCGCGCCGATGGCCAGCCCCAGGATGAGGAAGATCTGAGAGCAGCAGTTCTGGTTGTCGTCTGGCCCACAGCAGCCGTTGGAACAGCTGGAGAAGCCCGAGTGTTTGGAGTAGCACATTTCCCCCTGCACTCTGGTGCCTGTCAACACGAGGGCATTGACTGCCTAGCTGTTACACGTCTCTGAATGACGTGCCTGACTGTCCTTGTTATGAGTGGTGGAGTCGGTACGTGTGTGTGTGTGTGTGTGTGTGTGTGTGTGCGTGCGTGCGTGCGTGTGTGTGTGTGTGTGTGTGCGTGTGTGTGTGTGTGTGTGTGTGTGTTTGTGTGTGTGTGTGTGTGTGTGTGTGTGTGTTTGTGTGTGTGTGTGTGTTGGTGACATTTTTATTTGACGTCATTTTGGAATGTTTTAACCAATATGAAATGTAGCTTTTTTTTGTGTCTTTCGAGATTATGATGCCTATCAATCTGCCTGTCAGTATTGTAATTGCCCTTCATGGGATGATTAAAGTGTTTTTGACTTGACTTGACTTTGACTAATGTTTGTGTGTTTTTACATAAATGACATTTGACTTCTAGCATAACGATGACCAACATTGGAACGTAGTCTACTACAGCAACGTCTGACTGAAATTGGACCAACATTGAAGTTGAATTGTTGTTATATCGAATGTTTGACTCTGCCAAGCTTAAAGGTTTTAGTCAGTTACTGGTGTCAGCTAAGTGCCAGAGCCTACGTTATACTGTTGTTGTTATGCCTTAATTAAGATGTGATGTTGAGACTGTCTTCAGCCATGACAAGGTCTCAGCACAACATCCTGCACTCTCATTTAAAAGAGGAAAAAAATCCTCTGAAATCATAGTGTGGCTACCTGTTTTGCGGGGTGTTTGAGAAGAGTCAAGAACGTACACCCAGATTCCCCTGCAGTGTATTATCCCTGTGGTCTGACAGTGACTCCTTCCTGAGGGTGCTGAGTGCACCAGGCAGTGAGCCCATGTCAGGCTGACCCCGAGGGGTGCAGCTGAACAATGTGCAACAACAACAACAACAATAACACCACATGTTAACCTTTGACAACTTTTCAGGAACATTTGGTTTGCTTATGTTGACGTTTTACTGCGATGCATTTGACAGCTATATAATCATCATTGTTTGATAATATTATTTTAATGCTTGACTGGCATCAGACTACCATTTGAGTGCAATAACTTTTGACCATCATTATTTTTATTCATTTCATTTATTTATTCTTTTATTTCCAGGATAACTTATCATTGATTTATACAAGAGTGATTACAACTATTTCATTACTTGTTTGATTGCGTTCAGGCTTATCACTATTATTTTGGTCAGCTACAGTTGCATTAAAAATGTTAAAGCTGTTTTTAGATGATGACAGTTGGACTGTCTTACGTTATCTGGCGTCTGACGTTTCACTGTTTGACAATCAGTTAATTAGGGTTTGATTCTAGAGTACCAGCCTTTGACAGTTATTACACTAACATTTGACTGTCATTCCCCTCACGTTTCTTTACCATTAGATTAATGTCTGGCCATTATTTAATCAGTATGACTGATGAACCCTTTGTTAACCTCTAATTGCTGTTACATTGGTTATTGTTACTTTTTGGCTGTTATACTGATATCATGTTTTGACTGTTTGACTCTGTGTGTGTGTGTGTGTGTGTGTGTGTGTGTGTGTGTGTGTGTGTGTGTGTGTGTGTGTGTGTGTTCCTGTCTGGTTTTTATAAAGAATGTCGAAAGCTGTCATGTTAATAATCATAAATCAGCATCTCTCTCTCTCTCACACACACACACACACACACGCGCGCGCGCGCACGCACCCCACCCCCCCCCACACACACATAAACTGATCAGAATTATTTTATCCGCTATCAGGTGTCACTCACCACCTTGATCATGAGAACACCCCCTCCTTTATAAAGGGTTATGACCTTCACCAAAATATTATCTACCTCTCTCTCTCTCTCTCTCTCTCTCTCTCTCTCGCTTTCTCTCTCTCTCTCTCTCTCTCTCTCTCTCTCTCTCTCTCTCTCTCTCTCTCTCTCTCTTCTCTTTCTCTTCTTCTCTTCTTCTTCTTCTTCTTCTTCTTCCCCCCCCCCCCCCCATGAAAAAAAAAGTTTGTCAATACTTAGCTGTAACCCTTGGAAATAAAGATTATCAATCTCTCTCTCTCTCTCTCTCTCTCTCTCTCTCTCCTCTCTCTCCTCTCTCTCTCCTCTCTCTCTCCCTCCCTCTCTCCCTCCCTCTCTCCCTCTCTCTCTCTCCCTTCTCTCCCTCCCTCTCTCTCCTCCCTCTCTTCCTCTCTCCCCTCCCTTCTCTCTCCCCCCCTCTCTCCTCCCTTCTCTCTCTCTCTCTCTCCTCCCTCCCTCTCTCCTCCCCCTTCTCTCTCTCTCCCCCCTCTCTCCCTCCCTCCTCTCTCCTCCCTTCTTCCTCTCTCTCCCCTCCTCTTTCTCTCCCCCCCCCTCTCTCCCTCTCTCCCTCTCCTCCCTCTCTCCCTCCCCTCCCTCTCTTTCCTCTCCCCCCTCCCTCTCCACCCCTCTCTCTCTCCCCTCTCTCCCTCCCTCTCTTTCTCTCCCCCCCCTCTCCCTCCTCTCTCTCTCCCTCTCTCCCTCTCCTTCCCCCTCCCTCCCCCCTCTCTCTCCCCTCCTCTCTCCCTCCCTCTCTCCCTCCCCACCTCCTCCCTCCCCCCTTCTCCTCCCTCTCTCTCCCTCTCTCCCTCCCTCTCTCTCTCTCTCTCCGACTCCCTTCTCCCGCCCTCCTCTCCTCCTCCCCACTCTCTCAACCGCCCTGCTCTCCTCCCCCCCCATCTCTCTCTCTGCTCGACATGTTCCTTCTCACCAAGCGTCAGACATCAGCTGCCTGCTCGGCTGCGTGTCTTCGGTCACACGCTCATGGTCAGTCCTGTAAGTGTCTCTCTGTTGCTGGCTCTGTTTCCCTCTCCTGTTGTCTACTGTAACGCTGTGCTGTCTTGTGTCTCTCCTGGTCACACCTCTGTCTTTGCTCTGTTGTTGCTCTCTTGTTGTCTTCTTTTCGTATCTCTGTTGTCTTTCTGTTGTTCTATTGTCTCTATGTGTCTTATGTGTCTCTCTTTGTTCGCTTTTGTCCTCTGTTGTTGTCTCTGTTTTCTCTGTTTTCTCTCTGTTGTCTCTCTGTTGTCTTTCTGTTGTCTCTCTCTGTGTCTCTCTGTTGTCTCTCTGTTCTCTCTCTGTTGTCTCTCTGTTGTCTCTGTGTTGTCTCTGTGTTGTCTTCTGTTGTCTCTCTGTTGTCTTCTGTTGTCTTCGTGTCTTTGTCTCTATGTTGTCTTTTCTGTTGTCTCTCTGTTGTCCTTTTCTGTTGTCTTCTGTTGTCCTTTTCTCTATGTTGTCTCTGTTTTGTCTGTTGTCTCTCTGTTGTCTCTCTGTTGTCTCTGTGTGTTTGTCTCTCTGTTTCTCTCTCTGTTCTCTCTCTGTTGTCTCTGTGTTGTCCTCTCTGTTGTTCTCTCTGTTGTCTCTCTGTTGTCTCTCTGTTGTGTTTCTGTTGTCTCTCTCTGTTGTCTCTCTCTGTTGTCTCTCTGTTGTCCTCTCTGTTGTCTCTGTGTTCTCTCTGTTGCTCTCGTTCTCTGTTTGTCTCTCTCTGCTTGTGTCTCTCTCTGTTGTCTCTCTGTTGTCTCTCTCTGTTGTCTCTCTCTGTTGTCTCTCTGTGTTGTCTCTTGTCTCTCTGTTGTCTCTCTGTGTTGTCTCTCTCTGTTGTCTCTCTCTGTTGTCTTCTGTGTCTCTTTGTCTCTCTTCTCCCTCTGTGTTGTCTCTGTGTTGTCTCTCTGTTGTCTCTCTCTGTTGTCTCTCTCTTGTTCTTGTTCTCTCTGTTCTCCCTCTGTGTTGTCTCTGTGTTGTCTCTCTGTTGTCTCTCTCTGTTGTCTCTCTCTGTTGTCTCTCTCTGTTGTCTCTCTCTGTTGTCTCTCTGTGTTTCTCTCTGTTGTCTTCCGTCCTCTGTGTTTTCTCTGTTTGTTCTCTCTGTTGTCTCTCTCTGTTGTCTCTTCTGTTGTCTCTGTGTTGTCTCTCGTGTTCTCTGTCTCTCTCTGTTTCGTCTCTGTTGTCTCTCTGTTGTCTCTCTTGTTGTCTCTCTCTGTTTGTCTCTCTGTTTTCTCTCTGTTGTCTCTCTCTGTTTTCTCTCTGTTGTCTCTCTCTGTTGTCTCTCTGTTGTCTTTCTGTTGTCTCTCTGTTGTCTCTCTGTTCTCGCTCTCTGTTGTCTCTGTGTTGTCTCTGTGTTGTCTCTCTCTGTTGTCTCTCTGTTTTCTCTCTGTTCTCGCTCTCTGTTGTCTCTGTGTTGTCTCTGTGTTGTCTCTCTCTGTTGTCTCCTGTTTCTTCTGTTCTCTCTCTGTTGTCTCTCTCGTGTTGTCTCTCTGTGTCCTCTGTTGTCTCCTGTTGTCTCTCTGTGGTCTCTCGTTCCAGCTCTCTGTTGTCTCTGTGTTGTCTCTGTGTGTCTTTCTTGTTGTCTCTCTCTGTTGTTCTCTGTTGCTCTGTTCTCTTCTGTTGTCTCTCTGTTCTCACCGCTGTGGGCAGCGAAACAGACCCAGGACCAGGCTGGTTATGTACACCGTGATTGTCTTCATCTCTCCCTCTTTCTCGGTCATTATTCGGTGGGGTGGGGAGGAGGGGGGGAGGGGGGGGGAGTGTGAACTGACGAAGTGTGGGTGGTGGCTGTGTGTGTGTGTGTGTGTGTGTGTGTGCGCGCGTGCGCGCGCAGCGTGTGTGGATAGGGGTGAGTTAGAGATAGATAGAGAGAGAAGAGAGAGAAGAGAAGAGAGGTGTGTGTGTGTGTGTATGTGTGCGCGTGCGCACGCAAGCAAAGAAAAAGAGAGAGAGAGAGAGAGAGAGGAGAGAGAGAGAGAAGAGAGAATGCGGGTGTGTGTGTCAAAGTCAAACTTTATTTTCAGATGGTACATTGAATAAGCATTGCATTTGCTTTTTTTCATCAAGCCATCTATCTAAAGAAAAAAAAAGCGAGAAAAAAAGATAATGTATATGCAGACATAGAATGAAAAACCTAATCTATGGTAAACTGTATGTGTGTGTGTGTGTGTGTGTGTGGAGTGGAGTGTGTGTGTGTGTGTGTGCGCGCGCGCGCGCGTTTGCCTCTGTGCGTGCGTGCGTGCGTGCGTGTTTGTGAGTGTGTGTGCATGCAAATGTATAGTTTTCGCGCGTGTGCGTGCATGCCTGCATGAATATGTGTGTGTCAGTGTACGCGCGCACGAACACATACTACATCCGTGCACCATTGGCCACACGCTGAGCTATCATATTACCGCCATTAATTCCTGACTCACCAACAGTAGGCTACCCTCCCACCCTCGCACCCACCCACCCACCCACCCTCGCACCTACTATAATTATTACACCAGCAGCTGTCTGGTAGGGGCTCTGGCACTGACAGTCTTCACTCTAGCTGTCGGGAGGGGAAGGGTGGGGTGGGGGGGGGGGGAGTTAAAGGGGAGGGGGGTGACATCGTCCTTTCAGTTGTTCTTGTTCTTTTTCCTTGTATCAGGATCGTCAGCCTGTCTGCCTGCCTGCTGCGCTGATGCCCGCCTTTACCCCTGGGGGACAGAGGGTTTCAATGGCCGACACAGCAGGGGGTTCACTGCCTGCCAAAGACCTACTGGCGCTGGGGTTGTTTGGGTTTTTGTGGTGGGTTCGGGGTTTAGGGGTGAGGTTGGTTTTGTGTGTGTGTTTGTGTTTCTTCTTTTTAAGTTTAAGTGTTTTTGAAGTTTTGGGTTGGTGGAGGGGGGGGGGGGGGGGGGGAGGGAGGGAGGGGGCTTGTTCTTGTTTCGTTGTCGTTGTTGTTCTTCAATGTTATCATCTTGTTCTTGATTGTTATTGTTGGTGTTCTTTTGTTGTTGTTGTTCTTCTCCTCCTCCTTCTTTTTTTTCCTCCTCCTCCTCCTTCTTCTTCTTTTCCTTCTCCTCATCCTCTATCTCATCCTCCTTCTTTTCCACTTCTTCTCTTCGCAACCCCCACCCCCATTTCCCCCCTTTCTCCCTCTGCTTCCTCTCCCCCTCCCTCCACTCCTCCTTTTCATCCTTTTCCTTTACTCTCCTTCTCCATCGTCGTCTTCTTCTGTGCTTATTTGCCTGTACACACACACACACACACACACACACACACACACACACACACACACACACACATACACACACACACACACACAAAACACACACACACATACATACACACACACACACACACACACACACACACACACACACACACACACACACACACACACACACACACACACAAAACATCTTGCAAACACGTTGTAGGCCACTGTGTGCCGGTGGGAACCGATGACAAAATTTACAAAACTGCATACATACGGGGACTGGATTTTTTTTAAAAAGCACATGGGTGCTTATTCCATTATCCTCGAAATAAAAGAATTTAAAAAAATTAAACAAACACACACATACACATTCACAGATATTGAACTTTTTAAAAAATGGCATTGAGCTGAATCTTGCTTGATTTAAGAGAGTAATTACAAAAGCAAACATACTTTTTTTTTTTTACAACCAGCCCTCTGGGCCACCCCCACCCCCCTCCCCCAACCAACAACAACAACAACAAACAACATCGAAGGAGAGAAAGGGGGGGGGGGGGGGGGGGGGGGGGGGGGGGGGGGGGGGGGGGGGGAAAATATGGGTGTGATGTCACGTGAGGAAATATCAGCTTATGGCTACACACCGGCATTGATTTGGGGGCCATGTAGTAAGTATCTTGTATAGAGTGGGAGTCGAAAAACATGTTGGTGATTTTCACAGATTTTTTTAAGTATGAAAAAATGCACTGTGCACTTGTTTTGGGGATTGAGGACATAGAACAATACCAGGTAGTCATGAGAAAGTTGGAAATAATCATCAAATGAGGATTGCTTGTATTCCTACAGCGTTGATCCCGCGCATGCATATTGCGGTAAGGAAGTTAGCAGACCACAAAGGACTAAGGGGGTACAGTGTTTTCTGAAAAATTGAAACATTTCAAACCTACCAAATGTGCTCAAAATCACATGAGTTTTGAGTCAGAGGCTAGTCTTTCACAAAAAGTGGTTTTTATTTCTGTGGATGCCTTGATACGTGCGGTATGAGTATAAGAGTCACATAGGAAAACAGAAGGAAAAAAAAAGAGTGATTTTTTAATTGCGGGGTGCAGCCTCCAGCCTGCTGTGTAATCTCCATCACAGGCCTGACTGCACACCCCCCTTTTCTGTCTCCCTCCCTGACAAGTGCAGTGCTAGAGGCTTCCGCACACGCCAGGATCTGTTCACAACCATCAGAGAGAGAGAGAGGGGGGGGGGGGTGAGAGAGGGGGAGAGAGAAGCAGAGGGAGGGAGGGGGGGGGGGGAGAGAAGCAGAGGGAGAGAGAGTAGGAAGAGACAATGACAATGACAAATTCTTTTATTTCGAGGATAATGAATAAGCACCCATGTGCTTTTTTACATCCAGTCCCCGCCCGTAGGGATACATCTTAATAATGACCCAACACTTATACATTCTCACAGTAGAAACATGGGGAAATAACCCTTTTCAAAGCAGCCCCCCCCCCTCCCCCCGAAAGCAAACTAATAAAAGAAAACTCTAAAAACATCCCCCCCCACCCCCCACCCCCCAAAAAAACCCACAACCAAAACAAACAAACAAACAAAAGAGAAGGAAAAACCAAACCAACAAAAGAAGAAGAAAATAGAAAAAGAAACAACAACAACAAAACCAAGAAGAATAACAACCAAACTTAATAAGTCATAAAGATAAACATCTACACATTGTCAAATGGTACATATACTTGTTGCACATAACAATAAGGAGAGAGAGATGGAGGGAGGGAGGGATGGAGGGAGAGGAAGGGAGGGAGAGGTAGGGAGAGGGAGGGAGAGAGAGAGGGGAGAGAGAAGCAGAGGGAGAGAGGGGGAGGGGGAGAGAGAAGGAGAGGGAGAGAGAGGGAGGGAGAGGGGGAGAGGGAGAGAGAGGGGAGGAGAGGGGGAGAGAGAGAAGGAGAGAGAGATGGAGGGAGAGAGAGAGGGAGAGAGAGGGGGGAGAGGGAGAGAGAGAGAGAATCAATCACAATGTTGTTAAAAATCTTTATTTTTAAGTGAGGTAAATTAGCAGTACATGCTTTCTTTAAAAATCTCATCTCTAAAATCTATTTTACATATATATATATATATATATATATATATATATATAATATATATATATTATATATATATATATATATATATATATATATATATATATATATATATATATATATATATATATATATATAAGGAGGCACCGTGGTCGAGTGGTTTAGGCGGTCAACTCGTGATCCAGAGGTCGCGGGTTCGATCCCCGCTCGGCTCGGTGTTGTGTCCTTGGGAAGACACTTTACTCCTATTTTCCTCACTCCACCCAGGTGTACAAGTGGGTACCAGCTCTGCTGGGGAAGTATCTGGCGACAGACTAGCGTCCTGTCACAGGGGTGGTGAAAAACCATCAGTTCACTTAACGCTACAGAAACCGGGATAAGCTCCGGCTCTATGGGCCTTCTGGCTCGAAAGAACATACTTTATATATATATATATATATATATATATATATATATATATATATATATATATATATATATCTACACAACCTAAGTGCACGAATGCATAATATGCTGTGTTCACCCATCACGATGTCAATGCAGGCACACATCTCACAATAATCACAAACAATCCAGACACAACAGACAGACACACAGAAGAAACAACAGTCGGAAACAAAAACAGAACAAAAAACGAAGCGGAAGCAAAAAACAAAACAAAACGAAAAACAAAAAACAACCACCTAACCAACAACAACAACAACAACAACAACAACAGAAGGTGCAGGTGAGGAGAGGGGAGACGGATTGCGTGATGACCATGTTTTGTGCGTGCCTGGTGACTGCTGTGCTGTGGACAAGTGCCGGTGTTGATGGCGTGACAGTGGCGGCTTCAGCGACAGTCACTGGCCGCCTTCAGCTGACCTGTCTGCAGCTGCTGTGGGGAATAATCCCCGGTACTGAATGGCGCCTGCCTCTGTGCTGTGGGCTGTGGCTGAAGCTTTTGGTCCTTCCGTGGCTTTGTTCGTTTGTTTGTTTGTTTGTTCGTTCGTTTGTTTGTTCGTTTGTTTGTTTGTTTGTTTGTTCGTTTGTTTGTTTGTTTGTTCGTTCGTTTGTTTGTTTGTTTGTTTGTTTGTTTGTTCGTTTGTTTGTTTGTTCGTTTGTTTGTTCGTTTGTTTGTTTGTTTGTTCGTTCGTTTTTTGTTTTTGTTTGTTCGTTTGTTTGTTTGTTCGTTTGTTTGTTCGTTTGTTTGTTTGTTTGTTCGTTTGTTTTTTTGTTTGTTTGTTTGTTTGTTTGTTTGGGTGATTTTGTTTGATTGGGGGTAGGTTTGTTTGCCGTAGGTTTGTTTGTTTTGGGTGGTAGTTCTGTTTGTTTGTTTGTTTTGGGTGGTGGTTCTGTTTGTCTGTTTGTTTTTGTTTGATTGTTTTGGGTGGTGGTTCTGTTTGTATGTTTGTCTGACTGTATGTCTATCTGTTTTGGGTGGTGGTTCTGTTTGTATGTTTGTTTGTCTGTATGTCTGTCGGTCTGTTTGTTTGTTTTGGGTGGTTTTGTTTGCTTGGGGAAAGGTTTGTTTGTTTGTTTATTTAACTTGGCCTGTTTACGTGGGGATTTTTTTCCATGACCAGCAGTTTGTGATCGTTCCTCTTCTTCCTCTTCTGTGTTCTCCTGTCGGGATAGAAGCCTAGTGCAGTGCCTGCCTGCCTGTCTGCCTGCCTGTCTGCCTGCCTACCTGCCTGCCTGCCTGCCTGCCTGCCTGCCTGCCTGCCTGCCTGCCTGCCTGCCTGTCTGTCTATCTGCCTGCCTGCCTGCCAGTCTGCCAGTCTGCCTGTCTGTCTGTCTGCCTGCCTGCCTGCCTGCCTGCCTGCCTGCCAGTCTGCCTGCCTGCCTGCCTGCCTGCCTGCCTGCCTGCCTGCCTGCCTGCCTGCCTGCCTGCCTGCCTGTCTGCCTGCCTGCCTATCTGCCTGCCTGCCTGCCTGCCTGTCTGTCTTCCTGCCTGCCTGCCTGCCTGTCTACCTGCCTGCCTGCCTGCCTGCCTGTCTGCCTGCCTGCCTGCCTGCCTGCCTGCCTGCCTGCCTGTCTGCCTGCCTGCCTGCCTGCCTGTCTTCCTGCCTGCCTGCCTGCCTGCCTGTCTGTCTTCCTGTCTGCCTGCCTGCCTGCCTGCCTGCCTGCCTGCCTGCCTGCCTGCCTGCCTGCCTGCCTCTTCCTGTGCTGGTATCTCTGCAGGGCAGGAGGTCTGCCCGCTGCCCTCAGCCCACACATTCTGAGCAGTTCATTTTTTGTACAGATGCATGCTGGGTATATTCGTGTTTCCGTAACCGACAGCACGCTGACATGAACTACGGGATCTTTTAACGTGCACGTTCCATCTTCTGCATGTTCCATCTTCTGCATGTTCCATCTTCTGCATGTTCCATCTTCTGCATGTTCCATCTTCTGCATGTTCCATCTTCTGCACGTTCCATCTTCTGCATGCTCCATCTTCTGCATGTTCCATCTTCTGCACGTTCCATCTTCTGCACGTTCCATCTTCTGCATGCTCCATCTTCTGCATGTTCCATCTTCTGCACGTTCCATCTTCTGCATGTTCCATCTTCTGCACGTTCCATCTTCTGCATGTTCCATCTTCTGCACGTTCTTGTTCCATCTTCTGCATGTTCCATCTTCTGCACGTTCCATCTTCTGCACGTTCCATCTTCTGCATGTTCCATCTTCTGCATGTTCCATCTTCTGCACGTTCCATCTTCTGCATGTTCCATCTTCTGCATGTTCCATCTTCTGCATGTTCCATCTTCTGCATGAGTACATACGTCAAGGCAGTGAAGGCACTGGCAGACCTGCACTTCAGGTGAACCTGGGAGAATGTAACACCCTCCCCCCCCCCCCTCCACCTCCTTAATTCACCAGGCGGCACAGCAGAGATTCGAACCCTCAGCCTTATGGAGCCACAGGAGGGACGTCACACGGTCTTCACCATTCGGCTACAGTGTCTGTCCCTTTCTTTCAAAATGCATGGATGACAACACACCACACATCACAACAAATACGACACACACATCACAACAAATATGAACACTGTATGTGCTGTTCAGCTAAGGGGAAAAAACTGCTTCTGGTAATCCATTGTACGCTTATTTTTAACTTAAGAAATTGCAGATTCACAGCCTATTGTGCACTAGTCTGCAATGCAGACCTCTTGCATGTTCACAAAATGGCGTGGTTTTGTCTGAACTGGCAGATCAGCGCTGGGTCCTGTAGAGTGTTGGCTGTCATCCGTGATCAATCATCAGTCCTTTGTCAACACACGGGGGTTCCATCTCATCGGGTGTTCTATGTTGGTTTTGCTTTGTTGAACATATCAAACTGACGTCCCCAAAATCAGAAATGATGTGGTGTGATTTCGAGATGAAAACGACCTAACTTTTAAAACTACACACATATTATTTAAAATAAAAATAACAACACTAAAAATACAGCCTGTAATAAATCATGCTTTATGCTGTACGCTTAAATACATCAGCAGGGATCAGTTTACAAACTATGATCTATTTATATCTGTCAGTATGACACAAGCATAAAGAACACACATAAATCACGTCATACTACATAATCTTCACACATATAGTTATAGATTATCAACGAATTCTCTACAGCAAGGAACCATAAGCATCAAGGCAGGTTTATTCCAAAATCATTCATGTCAACAAGGATCATTCCCTCCCCTTTACCCGACCCCACCCATGCTTTGAACTGACGATGGCCGATTACATGCGGACAGTCTGACTCTGTAGGCGAGTACAACTGTAATGACGTCAAACTGCAGAATACTGCTCAGACAAACAAAACAAACAAAACAAATCATTACAAAACCAAGTAAGGCTGTGGAGATCTCTGTGGCCACACAGAGGGGGTGAAAAATGACAACAGTTCTTTCAGTGGGAGGGATTCCTGGCAGCCTGGCCCTGTCATCGTCACTTTAGAGACCAGAACATCTACAGGGAAAGAACTGCTACATGTTGAAAACTGCCCCCCCCCCCCCCTTCCTCTTACAGACAGTGTCGGCACCATGCAAGCTATAGCTTAACTTGAAGGAGTGGCTCAGAGTTGTGTGTATAGGCAGGCTTCATTAACGCTATGCCAGCTTGCTTTAAATAAACAAAAACGACAAGACGAAGAACAAGAATAACACCAACAACAACAACAGAAAGAAGAAAATTACAAGAAGAACTTGACAAAACAAACACAAAACAAGACAAGACAAAAGGAAAGAAGAAGAGGAGAAGGTCAGCCACAACCCTACTGTCACTTCTTCTTTCTGCTAACTCTAACAGTCCACAAGTCTGCCAAATCATTATAGGTAAGTCGTGTTCGCTGTTTTAACACCAACAAAAAAAAGGGGGAAGAAGATTTATATCGCAATCTCTTCTTGTCAGTGTTAGCCAACGCTATAACATCTCAACTAACTGCATTCATATCATGAAGGTGAAAAAGGAACTAGACAACCATATCCTCTGATCTCCTTAATATAGCAATCGACTATTACTTTACTGCGTTCATAAAGGGAATAAAAAGAAGAATCGTATAACAATCTCTTCCCCTAAATATATGCCAACTATAGAACATATCAACTCATCGCATTTATAAAGGGGGGTGGGGGATTACAACACAATTTTTTTCTTAAATGTTAGCCAGCTATATTATAATATCAACTTACAGACTGTGTAGAGGGGGGAGGAAGAATGACAAGGCAAACTGTTCTCCGAACTCTCGGCCAGCTGTGTCCTATCTCAACTTGCTGCGTTTACAAAGAAGAGCTATTCCCCAATCCCTAAATCTAAGCTAACTA
This sequence comes from Rapana venosa, assembly GCA_028751875.1. NCBI lineage: Eukaryota > Metazoa > Mollusca > Gastropoda > Neogastropoda > Muricidae > Rapana > Rapana venosa. Next base: position 72,495,206 of record CM054142.1, on the reverse strand, counting down.
TAATTATGATAATTATCTCAACTTACACTGCCGAAAACACACCACCATCGCTGTCACTGACCAATTCCACCACCACCACCACCACCACCATCACCACCATCAACAACACCATTCACAGTACTGTGACAACACCACCAACAACAGCGGCAACAACACCGAGGCTCACACTCGGCACGTCAAGGTGCAGCAGCCACCCAGGCTGCTGAGCCCTCCTCATCACTAGTGACTCCATTTTGTCACCCCCCCCTCCCCCCTCCTCTTGTTAATTAATCAAATTAGCCGCACCTGTCTGATGCTGTGCTGTAACCCCCAGCTTAGCTCCCTTTGCACAGCAGACGACAACTACAAGTCAGGCCTAGGCCTGGCTCTGGTGATGGTGTGTGTGTGTGTGTGTGTGTGTGTGTGTATGTGTGTGTGTGTGTGTCTGTGTGTGTGTGTGTGTGTGTGTGTGTGTGTGTGTGTGTGTGTGTATGTGTGTGTGTGTGTCTCTGTGTGTGTGTGTGTGTGTGTGTGTGTCTGTGTGTGTGTATGTGTGTGTGTGTGTGTCTGTGTGTGTATGCGTGCGTGCGTGTGTGTGTGTGTAAGTAAGTAAGTCTTCAATTTTAACGTCTTTCCACTTAAAGTGATACCAGACAAACCTAAAATAGGAGACTGAACACGAGAGCGAGCGAGCGAGCGAGAGAGAGAGAGAGAGAGAGAGAGAGAGAGAGAGAGAGAGAGAGAGAGAGAGAGAGAGAGAGAGAGAGAAGGGGGGAGGGGAGGAGAGAGAGAGGGGGTGGGGGAGAGATCTACTTTGTGTAAGTGCATGTGCGTGTGTGTGTGTGTCCCTGCATGCATGCGTGTGCGTGCTCATGTGTGTACAAAATAATAATAACCAACACACAAATAACAGTTAACATGAACAGATAAGGAACATAAATTTTTAAAAATAATAATAATAAAAAAATAATAATAAAAATTGAAAGTAAAAAAGAACTACAACAAATGCCCTATAGGACTTAACAATAAACCTTTGGCAATGTCAATTGTTAACTTAACATTGTTCAAAACTTCTTCAATGGAATTCTCAGAAAAGGCAGGGAGATGAGGTTTTAACTTCTCACATTCAAGTATGACATGGGTATTTGAAATATATTCACCACATAAACATTTAACATCCTTGCTGAATTTGGTCATGAATGCATTTAGTCTTATCCTGAAAAATAATGCCTTGAGTTGTCTTTCCTTTACAGCATTTGTATGAATCTCTAAGTGATCAATGTATTCAACTACTCTATTACTACTGGGAGTTGAATGTGAAAACGGATTATTTTGCTGATGCTTTTCTATAAATTTGTTTAAGGATGCTTCTTCTAACAACCGATACGCCTCTGCAATGGATAGAGGGACATGCAATTCTATAGACCCCTTTTCATTACGTGCACCTTTCTTCGCAGCCCGATCAGCCCACTCATTAGAAAATAATCCTATATGTGAAGGTATCCAGCAAAAGGAAACATGGATTCCTCTTAAACGCAGAAGATTTATGAAGTATTTAACGTTTAGTATAAGTTTAGTAGGTTGCTTATAAGTTGTAGACTTTAAGGCATATAGTACTGATTTTGAATCCACACAAAGTAATATATGAAAGAAAGAGTATGGATGATCTAAAATGAAATTCAAAGCCATGACAATAGCGATCAGTTCAGCTGTAAAAACTGATCGATTTTTACCAACATGATATGACTTTCTATTTTAGTGCTGGTATGACAAATGCTGAACCTGCTTGATGATTGTCTAAAAGTGAGCCATCTGTATAAATTTTAAGACAATGACAGTAATTATGTTGTATATGTAAATGAACATTAACTGCCATTATATTTGGATTCTCATTCTTTTTCATGTTGATATAATCAACATCAAATTGAGCTTGTTTCATTTCCCAAGCAGGACAAACTGGAATTGCCCTTTGTGGGTCTACATAAATATTTTGAAATTTCAGAACGCTCATAAAGATCTGATGTGTATGTACTTATTGTCATCAATGAGTTTATGTTTCGGGCTCTTTTGGGAAAATCAGTTTCAGACCTCATTTTTATTTCTTCTGAAGCAAAGTTTTCAGATGTAGAACTTCTCAGAATATATTTGGCACATACAAGTTGTCGGTATTCATCAAGTGGTGTCATTCCAATTTCTTTATATGTATCAAGTGCAGAGGCATGAAATGGTACACCTAGAGCGAGTCTATATGCCTTACAGTCTACACTTTGAAGCTTCTTTAGTAAATACTTAGGTGCGCTAAAAAAGACTTCTTGTCCATATGATAATTTAGATCTAATTAGAGAAGTAGATAAAAGTTTCAGAACTGTAATGTCTTGTCCCCAATACTGCTTTCGTACAATTTTTAGCAGATTCAAACATTTTCTTCCTTTAGTTAAGATATATTCAATATGGCATTCCAAGTTAACTTTGAGGAAAGAAAAACACCTAAAAACTTTATTAAGTGTTTATATTCAACTATCTCATTTTCAATTTTGAAAACAGGCAAGTTTTCTGGATTACCACCATTGTTAAAAAGCATCATATGCGTTTTTTCTGTAGATAATTTTAGGCCATTTTCAATTATGTACTTATTTAAATTATCAAGATCTTTTTGGTATAGTTTTTTAATATAGTTTAAAGACCTTTTTGGTGTGTTTTGTTTCATGGTAACATTCATCCACATGCATATGTCGTCTGCATATTGTACTAAGACAACGTTCTGAGACAAATGTCTAGGAAGATCATGTAACAGGATATTAAAGAGAACTGGTGCTATAACGGAGCCTTGTGGTAAGCCCATATCAAGATTTCTTGGATTTGAGTAGTTGTTTTCTACCTTTACTTGAATAGATCTATTGTTAAGGAAGCTCTTGATGTAATGATAAATGTTACCAGAAAGGCCAATTGTCTTCAACTTACTTAATAACTTTGCATGCCAGACTTGATCATAGGCTTTATTTATGTCAAAAAACGTTGCAAGGACATTTTTTCTACGTGCAAATTGTTGTTTTACATGGATTGTAAGTTTGACTAAATTATCAATAGAAGATCTACCTCGCTGAAAGCCCGCTTGGTTGCTTGCAATAATGTTATTCTTCTGGCAATAGTATAATAACCTTGCAAGAACAACTCTCTCCATGAGCTTTCCAGTATGTGAGGTCAATGCTATGGGCCTGTAACTAGCTTTATTTGTCTTGGGCTTTCCTTGCTTGTGGATTGGTACCACAATAGACTGTTTCCACTGTACTGGAATGACACCCTGGACCCAGCATTTACAAAAAAGTTTATAAAGTATTATAATGAAATTTTCTGGTAAGTTTTTTATCATATCATTGGAAATTGCATCAGCTCCAACGGATGTTTTCTTACTAGGAAGTGACAAAATAGCATCTCTTACTTCCTGGAGTGTAATTGGAGCATTGATATAAAGAGTGTTATCAGGCACTGGGTCTACATATTCATTTTTGACTTCTTCTTCACTTCTGAATGTTCTGCGTTTAGCCGATAGACCCTCCTTACGCATGGTATCTGAAAACATCGTGGCAAATGCCTCAGCCTTTTCTGCACTAGATGGAAACTCTTTGTTTTCTAGAATAATTGGACAAGAATGGCAAGTGTATAACCTTTTGTCATTTCATTAAATTTTGTCCATACTTTCTGAATGTCTTTATGATTTGAAATTTCACTTCTGCAAAAAGAGGACCAATACTGTTTTTTAGCTTGTGCTATGACCATGTTACAGTAGTTTTTGGCCTTTTCTGCTCAACATGGTTACTAGGCGATTTATTTTTGAGAAAAGCTTTATGCATTAAATGTTTTTTATGTACAGCTTCCTCACAGGCTTGTGTCCACCAGACATTTCCTAAATGTTTGATAGATTTTTCTGAATGACATCTAGGAATAGACATATTGGCAGCTTGCAGTATGTTACTTGTTATGTCAGAATACATTTGATCTATGTCATTAGTGTCTATGCACTCTGTATTATAAGAAGCAAGAATATGTTTAAACCTTTCCCAGTCAGCACGCTTATAATTATATTTTGGTACTTTGTCCTTTGTAATATCACATTGGCATAATTGGTTATTAAAGGTTATAATGATAGGTAAATGATCACTTCCTAGAGTATCTTTATGGGTTGACCAATCACAATCAGGAACAAGTATCGGTGACACTAAAGTTAGATCTATTGCTGACGCTCTGTGACTTGAGACATCAGGAATTCTTGTGACGCTGCCGTCATTCAATAAACACAGACAAGAATCAACCACGTTTTCTACAAACCTGTTGCTGGTAACTGAAATGCAATCTTTATCCCAGAATGGTGCATGTGCATTGAAATCTCCACCAATAAGCCATTTTTCGTTATCGGAGAGATTATGGATCCAATCTGTGTTTAGGTTGTTAGGTCCTTTTGGTAAATATAAAGAAACAATATTTAAGATTAACTGGTCATTAAACTTGACACGTGCTGCACATGAATGTAGATCTGGGATGTTACCAGGTATTGGTGAAGATTTCACACTGTATTCTATTCCTTCTTTAATGTAAATAGCTGCACTAATCTTTGTTAGACCCTCTACTTTCTGATGTATAGGTGGGTAATAGTACCCTGGTAATCTGGGCATCTTATTTTTGTTCACATTTAGAGATTGTAAAATAAGGGCCTGGTAAACATTTTTTGAAAGGTGGTGGATCAAATACGCCAGGTTTGTGGAAATAGATCTTGCATTCCACTGCATGATTTTAACAGCCTGCTTTTTCTTTAATACCATTGTTTAAGTAGGATATTGGAAATATGGTTAGAAAAAACAACACTTTAAAAACAAGCAAAAGCAGTAATGAGTAAAGAAATAACTCCGCCAAGTCTTCTATGGGAATTTTAAACAGGATATGGGGAGGATAAGGAGATGGGTGTGAATATAGGTGTGTTGTTTGTTAAGTTGAATGAATGATACAAGGAAAAAAAAACACCAAAACCCAGATCTAACTATGAAAAAATAACTGAAATATGTATATAAAACAGAACTAAGGAGAAAGAAATAACTTAACTATATCTCTAGAAATAGAAAGGCTGATTCTAACAGTAAAAACAATGTGTACCAAAAACACACTCACACAGGGGGAAAGAGGGAGGGAAAGAGTATCCAAAATAATAAGATTAAAATGTGCGTCCTCAAATGAAACGGTTTGCTCTGTTACACTGACAAGCTAATATGTTGAAAAACAGAGTTTATGCAATTAATACACAAACATGACTTAATTACTGAAGATTTGGAACTGTTGGATATTCAAAAATAACTACAGTATGCTTGATGACTGAAATAGTGGAACATATACATATTCAGCACTAGTTAGACAACTGTTCATAACGGTTCCGCCATGGATTGATATTTCCTGCCTGGCGTCCCCTGTGGTAGAAAGAAGGTTGTCTCTGTGTAGGTAGTAGGTGTCGTCGTTTGATCGGTCTTCGTGGAAGCTCCCAAAATAAGTTACGAATGTGTCTGCCGATGTTTGAGGCGAGGACAGAGGCTCCTTTCTGAGTTGGGTGGAGTTTGTCCTTTCGGATGAAGTCCACACTGGTCCTCAAGTTGTCATGGGGCACGATGGATACTCGAGAATTATCGTACAGGTCTGCAGAGATCAAAGCGTTGAATAAATTTCTTTTGATTTCTAATTGAGCATCTGCAGTTGGTGCTGCTTTGCTGATAATCATTTTTGTTTTGGGGAAGTCTCGTGTGATGCTTTTAACGCTGGCCAAAAGGGATTTGCTAACACTAGGGGCATCTTTCAGCTTCAGATCATTGATTCCGCAGTGGATCAGGATGGCATCGGGTGGCTGGCTCAGTCTTGAACAGGTGGAGTGCACGGCCTCTTCCAGCTTGTCTGTGGTGTGGCACTTGTTGGTGAAGGCCGTGATGCCGTATGAACGGCCAAGTCTTCTCCTGTCCACGCCCTTCATCACAGAATCTTGAATAAGGACACACACAGGCAGATCCTGGTGTTGTTCAGTTGTGTGCTGTACACATTCTTGCTGAGTGGAAGACATTACGTCATTTACTTTGGTGATGTCATTTTGAGTGGTTGGCTTGACGTTTATCTTTTTCTTCTTTTCCTCCGATTCTTTTGGATCTTTAATTTTCTTTTTCTTAAGAACTGCATTGATTGAAACCTGTTTTGGCTGCTTATAACTGTGTTGTTTAAGAGCATCGGCATATGAACATTTTATTATCTTGTCTTGTGGTTAGTTTGGGTGGACATGTCACAACTGACCTTTTTTGATCTCGATGCTCTTTCAGTTTCATCGGGTTTTTTATTCCTGTAGTCATGAACTGTCTCTTCAAGTGATGAGATCTGTGCACACAACATTTTGATGATTCCACTAAGTTCATCGATTTTAGCACTGACCTCTGCCATTGTCAATGTCGAAATATTTGGACGAGTGGTTGGAGGGGTAGGACTAGCCGATAGAACACTGTTCTTTTCACACAGTAGATCTTGATCTGTTTGGCTTCCTTTGACACGAACATTGTCGATCAGGCTCCTCTCCCCGTCCATAGCGCTAATGGATGAATTGCTCTTCACAGCACACTTCACAGATGTCGGTTGTGTGCATTTGGAGATGCCTCCCATGCTCCTTGTTCTTGTCATGTTTGTGTTTTTTACATAAAACTCTGGCAGTTAAAAATTAGCTCTGGGCATTATCCGCCATCTTGATGACGTGTGTGTGTGTGTGTGTGTGTGTGTGCGTGCGTGCGTGCGTGCGTGTGTGTGTGTGTGTGTGCGTGCGTGCGTGTGTGTGTGTGTGTGTGTGTGTGTGTGTGTGTGTGTGTGTGTGTGTGTGATTATATGTGTGTATGTGTGTGTGTGTGTGTGTGTGTGATAATGTGTGTGTGTGTGTTAATGTGTGCGTGTGTGTGTGTGATAATGTGTGTGTATATGTGTGTATGTGTGTGTGTGTGTGTTAATGTGTGCGTATGTGTGTGTGATAATGTGTGTGTATATGTGTGTGTGATAATGTGTGTGTGTGTATGTGTGTGTGTGTTAATGTGTGCGTATGTGTGTGTGATAATGTGTGTGTATATGTGTGTATGTGTGTGTATGTGTGTGTGAAGCCTGTTTGTTGCTGTACTATTATTTTACTGTGCGGTATTTGGCTACTCTTCTCACACGTCGCAGACTGGCTAGCCGCCTAGCTTGTGGTTTCAGCCTCAACATTATTATGATGAATTACTTTTTGTTCTGACAATAACTGCAGGCCTGATTCCTGTTGCCTGCTGTGGAGTGGTTGAAGAGGGCGTTGTTCCCTCTGGAGTTGACACTGGCTCCGACTGGGTCCTCCTGCAATGGCTTTGGGGGATGGCTCTAAACACAGCTTCTGTGTGTTACAGCATCTTTCTAAACAGCTTCTGTGTGTTACAGCATCTTTCTAAACACAGCTTCTGTGTGTTACAGCATCTTTCTAAACACAGCTTCTGTGTGTTACAGCATCTTTCTAAACACAGCTTCTGTATGTTACAGCATCTTTCTAAACACAGCTTCTGTGTGTTACAGCATCTTTCTAAACACAGCTTCTGTATGTTACAGCATCTTTCTAAGCACAGCTTCTGTGTGTTACAGCATCTTTCTAAACACAGCTTCTGTGTGTTACAGCATCTTTCTAAACACAGCTTCTGTGTGTTACAGCATCTTTCTAAACACAGCTTCTGTGTGTTACAGCATCTTTCTAAACACAGCTTCTGTGTGTTACAGCATCTTTCTAAACACAGCTTCTGTGTGTTACAGCATCTTTCTAAACACAGCTTCTGTGTGTTATAGCATCTTTCTAAACACAGCTTCTGTGCGTTATAGCATCTTTCTAAATTATAGCATCTCAGTTGATCGGTGGTCTAGACGTAACGTGTCTGCCTAGAAAGCGAAAAGTCCGGGTCGGAAGTGTACGGTGGTTCAAGTCCCGTTTGGACCCGAAACTTTTCCCCCATCCATTAGACCATGAGTGATGGTCTGGGTGCTAGTCTTTCAGATGAGACGATAAATCGATGCCCCATGTGTTACACATAATTACTTAGCACACGTAAAAGAACCCAAGCAAACAAGAGAGTTGTCCCTGGCAAAATTCTGTAGAAAAAGTCACTCTGATAGGGAAACAAATACAGTTGCAGACAGGGTAAAAAATGGGTGGCGCTGCTCTTGTGGCGACGCGCTCTCCCCGGGGAGAGCAGCCCGAATTTTACGCAGAGAAATCTGCCGTGACTTAAAGTGGTATAAAAGTAAAAAGTAAAAAAGTAAAAATCTTTCTAAGCACAGCTTCTGTGTGTTACAGCATCTTTCTCAATAGCATTTGTGTGCTAGCTAGTACCACTAGCTGCTACCACTACTGCTGGTACTACCACTATTACTGCTGCTACTGCTACTACAACTACTACTATTACAACTTTTGCTACTACAACTACTACTACTACTGCTGCTGCTGCTGCTGCTGCTGCTGCTGCCACTACTACTACTACTACTACTACTACTACTACTACTACTACTACACTACCACTACTGCTGCTGCTACTACTTCTGCTGCTGCTGCTACTGCTATTACTACTACTACTACTACTTCTACTACTACCACTACTGCTGCTGCTGCTACTGCTGTTGCTGCTGCTGCTGCTGCTGCTACTACACACGACTACTACTACTGCTGCTGCCGCTGCTGCTGCTGCTGCTACTACTGTTACTTCTACGACTACTACTACTGCCGCTGCTACTACTACTACTACTACTACTACTACTACGACTACGTCTACGACTACGACTGCTACTGCTGGTGCTGCTGCTACTGCTGCTACTACTACTACTACTACTACTACTACTGCTACTGCTGCTGCTTCTGTTGCTGTTGCTGCTGCTGTTACTACTACTACTACTACTACTACTACTACTACTGATGCTGATGATGATGGTGATGGTGATGCTGATGTTTTTGCTGCTGATACTACTTTTTACATTACTGTTGTTGTTGTTGCAGTGGTGGTTGTGGTGGTGGTGGTGGTGGTTCTTCTTCTTCTTTCTCTTGCTGCTGTTGTTATGTTAATGATAATCAGTAATGACGACAAAACGATGGTAACAACAGCTGCAGCAACAAGAATTTGTAGTAGCAACAACGAAATTTTTCCAAAAATGTGATGCCAAGAAGAACAACCACAAGAAAGATAAAAACAAAGAAAATGAGGACAAGACGATGTTAAAGAAAGGAGCAAAACAAACAACTAGAAGGAGAACAAGAGGAACAAGAAGTCAAAGAAAAAGGAGAACAAGAGGAAGAAGTCAAGAAAACAGAAAGATACTCGAACGATAGTATAGTACTTTCCAGACGATTCTGTCACATTAGGAAGGGAAAATCAAAATGTTGAATTAAGACCTGTACACTTCCATACTCCTCCCCTGTTTTCTCTGCTCATATCCAGAAAAACGCAGTACACATAAACATTTGTGTAACTGCCTGCAACCCCCACCCCCACCTTTTTAAAAAAAAAATAATGAACGATTTTAATTTGTTTTCAAACTCTCGCAGATATTAATGTTCATAAACTTAGATACAGAATGCACAGTGAATCTGATACACCATGCTCTTTATGTAATGAAGCAACAAAAGATGAAGTACATTTTGTCTTAAGTTGTCCCCCCTTTAAAAACAATGGGCAAAAATATATCCCAGCAAAGTATACCAGCAACCAGCCGAATGCATTTAGACTCTGTTCCCTCCTAGCATGTAGTAATCATTATATCATTAGACACTTAGCTTTATATTGACATAGAGTGTTTAAAATAAGGGATATGTGTTGTGGTAAGGTAGTACCTTTTCCCCTGTGGCTGTGTTTGCACGTGTGTGTTTCAGCTGAACTTCACCGTGTATCGCTATCAGTATTCAGTGAGGTGATCAGCAACCCCTTCATGTGTGGGCCAACAGCCTTTTATGAATAAAGTCTCTCTCTCTCTCTCTGGTTACATGGTTAGGGCCTTACATCTTGATGTTGCTTTTTTTTAATGGTGTTTGTTTGTTGTTGTTAGTTGTTTTGGTTATTTTTATTCATATTATTGTAAGAAAGATGTGTGAAACTGTATCTATCTATCTATCTATCTATCTATAATATATATATATATATATATATATATATATATATATATATATATATATATATATATATATATATATATATATAAATTTTGTGCTTGGGTTGCCCTCTTCTCTACTGTCTCCTCTCTATTTCAATCTATCTGATTTATCTCATTATCAATGGGTGTATCTGTTTTGGCATTCATGGTTGGGTCACTTGGGGATAATGTGTTTGTTGATTACATATAGCTTATCTCTTTTGTTTAAATAATTCTCAATATATCCAGTTGGGGATTATGTGTTAGTTGAATATATATATATATATATATATATATATATATATATATATATTCATATTATTTCTTTAAATCATAGGTTGAACTTTTAATGGTGGCGGGTTTTGTGGGTGGCCGGGTTGCTATTATTTTTGTTGTTGTTTTGGTTTGGGGGGCTTTTGGCTTGTTTGGTTTGGTTCTTATTATTTTGTTTGTTGTTTGTTGGGTTGTTTTTTTAAAGAGTCCCTAAACAGGTTAAGGGCCAGATGAAAAAAGTATGTGAATGCTTATCTGCAACCCTTGAAAAATAAAGATTATTCATTCTCTCTCTCTCTCTCTTCTCTCTCTCTCTCTCTCTCTCTCACACCACACACACACACACACACACACACACACACCACAGAAACTGATACTGAAGAGAAGATGATACACGATAGATCTTTATGACAGTCCCGGATCGGGTATTGTGGGATTTATTTTGCCGACCAACGTGGCTCAGTTGAATATAATTATAGGCTATTTGCCACGACTGACTGGAAGCAAACACTTAACTCACACCTCCCGAAAACTGTAGGAGGGAAGAAATGGTCTTGCAAGACTTGGCCTACTGTGAACCTTGCCTTGCACTGTAGATAGGCGGGGTGTCTGTCCTGTTGTTCTTGTCTGCCTCTGTGTGTGTTGTTGTTGTCTTCGATTTTACGTCTGTTCACTCTCAGTGATATTAGACGGGGGGAAATTGCATGGAAGTTGAGGTGGTGGTAGAGGTCCTATTGAAATGTGTACAAGGGAAAAATAGTTTACATAGGCAAAAAAGAAACGTCACAAAGCAAGAAAAACCAGTTTTAAAAACCCAAACAAACAAAGACCATTAAACTTAATAAAGTTATAACAAATGTCCTATAGGACTGTGCCAGAGACCTTTCGCAATATTATATATCAAATTCATGTTATTGAATATGCTGCTGAGGGAGTTTTAAGAAAACTGGGGTGAAAAAGCTTTTGTGCGCCTGCATTCAAATATATGAATTATTAGTGATATTCTCACCACACAGACATTTACGTTTCTGCTGAATTTGGTAATGCATGCATTAAGTTTTATTCTATATAAATCAAGCTGTTTACTTTTCTTGCTGTGAAAATATTTGTGCAGGTCTTAGAATGGCAGGTACGTGTTGTGTGTGTGTGTGTGTGTGAGTTGTTGTAAGTAGGGTGAGAGTGTGTATGTTGTCAGTGCATGTAGATTTGGACATCTCTCTATGAGCTCGATAAAAAAGTGGAAGAAGAAAGAGAAGAAGAAGGAGGAGGAGGAGAGATAGGGAAGGGGGAGAGGAGAGGGAGGAGAGAGAGAGGGGGGGAGATTTATTTTTATTTATTTATTTTATTCTTTTATTTCGAGAATAATGGAATAACCCCTCATGTGCTTTTTTTCAACCTGACCCCATGTGTATGCAGTTTTGTAACTTTTTTGTAAATTTTTTCATCCGTTCCCACTGGCACACAATGGCCTACTGTTCCGAAAAGCGGAACGGGTTTTAACGTGTGCGCAAGATGTTCTGCGTGCGTTCGCACACGGGACCTTGGTTGAGAGAGAGAGAACTCTGAACTCTGAACAGGTTTAATGTACATTGGCCTTTGGCCACAATACAAGGCAAAAAGGCAAGTGAAGGAAACGAGATGCAAAATGAGATCGTCACATTTTCCATCTAAGCCATATGAGAGAGAGAGAGAGAGAGAGAGAGAGAGAGAGAGAGAGAGAGAGAGAGAGAGAGAGAGAGAGAGAGAGAGAGAGAGAGAGAGAGAGAGAGAGACAATGACAATGACAATGACAAATTCTTTTATTTCGAGGATAATGAATAAGCACACATGTGCTTTTTTACATCCAGTCCCCGCCTGTTAGGGATACATCTTAATAATAATAACCCAATACTTATACAGTCTCACAATAAAA
>CM054142.1:72472857-72477857 GCA_028751875.1 Rapana venosa | reverse complement strand
TGCCAACCACACACACAAAAAGATCTCTGTTTTGATTTAAAGTCGCTGTCACTTAGACAATGTACGCCTCACTGATCTTGCTCTTTTGTTTATATTATTATTATTATTATTATTATTATTTAATTTCGAGGATAACAGAATAAGGACTCGTGTGCTTTTTAAAAATATTTTTTACATCCAGTCCCAGTGTGTATACAGTCTTGTAAATTTTGACATCCGTTCCCACTGGCACACAATGGCCTACTCTTCCAAAAAAAGCGGAACGGATTTTAACGTGTATGCAAGATATTATTGTGCTCTCTCCTAAAGTCCTTCCGATGCGACTGTAAACCGAGGTCCCGTGTGTGGACGCACGCAGAACATCTTGTGCACACGTTAACACCTGTTCCACAAAGGTGGGTACAGTTGACAAAATTTACAAAAACCGCGTGCACACGGTGACTGGCTGTAAAAAAAAGCACATGAGTGCTTATTCTATTATCCTCCAAATAAAGAATTTTGAGAGAGAGAGAGAGAGAGACAATGACAATGACAATGACATGACAATTCTTTTATTCGAGGATAATGAATAAGCACACATGTGCTTTTTTACATCCAGTCCCACGCCCGTTAGGGATACATCTTAATAATAATAACCCAATACTTATACAGCTCACAATAAAAACAAGGGGAAATAACCCTTTTCAAAACAGCTCCCCCCCCCCCCCAACAACCCCCCCCCCCCCCAAAGCAAGCAAATAAAAGAAAACCATAAAAATACCCACCCCCACCCCCAAAAAAACCTTAACCAAAACAAACAAACAAACAAAAGAGAAGGAAAAACCAAACCAACAAAGATGATAAAAAAGAGAAAAACAGACAGACAACAACAACAAGAACAACAACAACAACAGAGCCAAGAAAAATAACACAACCAAACTTGATAAGTCATAAAGATAAACATCTACACATTGTCAAATGGTACACATACTTGTTACACATAATTATATATCAATTAATTAACAAACAGAGAGAGAGAGAGAGAGGGGGGGGGGGGGGGAGGGGGAGAGGGATGGGGGAATTGAAGCCCTTGGTTAAGTTCCTGTTTTTAGCAGCACCAACAAAACGCCATGACTTAGATACTGCTTTGCTTTCCCTCACATCACTGAGAAAACAGCCGACCAACATTCTTGATGAATTAAAAAAAAAAGAAGCTTAAATGAAAGGGGGGGGAAAAACACCACCACCAACACCACCACCAACACCACCACCGCCACCAACACCACCACCAACACCAACAACCACAACACAACAGCATAAGATGTATGCGTATCTTTGCTGGCATAATTGCCAGACAGAATATTGTTATTATCACTGAAACAAGCATTGTTTGAAATCGCTTTTCCCCTTTAAAAATAAAGATGTTGTAGTTGATTGATTTCCCGGCATTTTCCGTCTGTCGGTCTGCTTCTTCTCTCTCTCTCTCTCTCTCTCTCTCTCTCTTCTCTCTCTCCTCTCTCTCTCTCTCTCCTCTCACACACACACACACACACACACACACATGCACGCACGCACAGACGCACGGACGGACGGACGCGCGCGCGCGCGCGCACGCACCACCACACACACACACATACACACTTTAGGCTTCCTTCAGTATATTTTGTGCTGTGGGGTTTCTTCCTTTTTCTGTTAACAAATATAACTTATACAGTGTGTGTGTGTGTGTGTGTGTGTGATATTTATGGGTGCATGTGTGTGTATGAGAGAAGGGGGAGGGGGCGATGGACCTTGAAAACTGAACACCGAAACTGGTCATTTTTATTGCTAATAAGCAGTATTTTAAAGTGAGGTTAGTCTTTTGACAAATGGAGGTAGATTTGACTTACGCATTAATAAAAGATAATTCTATAACGGAATCTTTCGCCCAAACATACGTGTGTTTTTTTAAATGGGAAGGGGGGGTTACTCTTTCGACGTGCGGTGGTAGATTCCCTTTATGCATGTACATAGGCCGTACAACGGTATTAAAAAATCGCTCTTTTCCTCCTGTTTTTCTATTTGACTCTTATTATTCATACCACGGGTACTAAGGCATCCACAGAAATAAAAACCACTTTTTGTGAAAGACTAGCCTCTGACTCAAAACTCATGTGATATTGAACAAATTTGGTAGGTTTGAAATTGTTTATTTTTCAGCAAACACTGTACCCCCTCAGTCCTTTGTCCTCTGCTAGCTTTCTTACAGCAATATGCATGCGCGGGGTCAACGCTGTAGGAATACAGGCAATCCTCATTTGATGATTATTTCCAACTTTCTCGTGACTACCTGGTATTGCTCTATGTTCTCAATCCCAAAAACAAGTGCACAGTGCATTTTTTCATACTTAAAACATCTGTGAAAATCACCAACTTTTTATTTTTTACTTGCACTCTATACAAGATACTACATGACCCCCAAATTAATACCGGTGTGCAGCCATAACAGATAATTTCATAACCGATTTTTTTTTTCTTTTGCTTATTGTTTGGTCTGACAAGCATTTCAACCTGGCTGTAACTTCATAAGCGGGATTGGGCACTTGGAAAAAAAAACCAAACAACAGGGAGACTAGGGTATAGTAAACTTGGCACAAAGAATGACATCCATCAAGTTCAGTAGTCCCAATGGCACTGTTAACTGGGTGACGACAAACCACTGACATCCTGCATCAATAAACTATGTCTGAAATCCTGGAGAGCAGGCCCACACGTTCTTGGCTATTCCCTCTACTCCCTTCTGGGTTCCTGTGACAGGCCCGAGTGGCAAAACATGGTTTGGGAAGGGTCCCTGGGTCAGGTTGTGTTCAGACCTAGCAGCCCCCTGCCTGCTGGAGACAGAGTGTGTGATTTTACTGAGGATGATTAGGTTTAGTAAGGAAGACAGATGAGGCAGGGAGATAAAGGCTTGTGTGTGTGTGTGTGGGGGGGGGGGGGGGGGGAGGGGGGGGTGGGGTGGTGGTGTGTGGTGGTGGTATTTTTGTTATTTATTTATTCTTTTATTTCAAGGATAATGGAATAAGCTACCGTGTGTTTTTTACATCTAGTCCCCGTGTGTCTGCGGTTTTGTAAATTTTGTCATCTGTTCCCACCGGCACACAATGGCCTACTCTTACGAAAAGCGGAACAGGATTTAATGTGTGCGCAAGATGTTCTGCGTGGGTTAGCACACTGGGCCTCGGCTTATAGTCTCATCGAAGAACTTTTGGGGAGAGTGGAGTCCGCACTGATGTCAACTCCAGAGGTGTGTATGTGTGTGTTCTTTATTCCGACTTTGTTTTATTTGACGTTTTAAGTTGCTGACTGCATACTAAATTCAAGCCTTAGTTGCAGTCACCCAGTTAGGATAACAAGAAATACATCATCTACAAATGTAAACACACACACACACACACACACACAACACACACAACTGAACACTTAAAACAGCATGATGGTCAGTCACAGTACACACATCAACAAAATAATGAAAATAAATCTCAACCAAAATACTGAAAATAAATCTCAATCAAGCATTATGGCAGCTTGTAACATTTGTTAAATCTAAGCGTGATTAAAATAGTTCTACCATGTAGAAGCTGCTCAGATTCGAACCAAGACCCTCAGTAACCTGAGAGATGGCAGACACTATCCAAACCACGGGGCGGCAGTCAGGCAGTTTTATGGTGGTGACAATGGCGCCTCTTGTCACCCAGACAGAGGGGCGTGTTGAGTCCTGTCCACCTTCAATAAAGCTGTCTGCTCTACCCTTCTGAGGTAGGCTAGGTCCTGTGTTGTGAGAGTCCTGTCCTGTGTTGTGTGTTGAGTCCTGTCCACCTTCAATAAAGCTGTCTGCTCTACCCTCCTGAGGTAGGCTAGGTCCTGTGTTGTGTGTTGAGTCCTGTCCACCTTCAATAAAGCTGTCTGCTCTACCCTCCTGAGGTAGGCTAGGTCCTGTGTTGTGTGAGAGTCCTGTCCTGTGTTGTTAGAGTCCTGTCCTGTGTTGTGTGAGAGTCCTGTCCTGTGTTGTGAGAGTCCTGTCCTGTGTTGTGTGAGAGTCCTGTCCTGTGTTGTGTGAGAGTCCTGTCCTGTGTTATGTGAGAGTCCTGTCCTGTGTTGTGTGAGTCCTGTCCACCTTCAATAAAGCTGTCTGCTCTACCCTCCTGAGGTAGGCTAGGTCCTGTGTTGTGTGTTGAGTCCTGTCCACCTTTAATAAAGCTGTCTGCTCAACCCACCTGAGGTAGGCTAGGTCCTGTGTCAAGTCAAGTCAAGTCAAGTCAAAATTTTATTTCCAGGCTAGGTCCTGTGTTGTGTGTTGAGTCCTGTCCTGTGTTGTGTGTTGAGTCCTGTCCACCTTCAATAAAGCTGTCTGCTCAACCCACCTGAGGTAAGCTAGGTCCTGCGTTGTGTGAGAGTCCTGCCCTGTGTTATGTGAGTCCTGTCCACCTTCAATAATGCTGTCTGCTCTACCCTTCTGGACACCTCTCCTTTCTGTGGGAACCGATGACAACATTTACAAAACTGCCTACACACGGGGACTGGATGTAAATTTTTAAAAAGCACATGAGTGCTTATTCCATTATCCTCGACATAAAATAATTTATTTTTACATTTTTCTCTCGGCTGCAAGCGTCCATAGTTGTTCTTGTTGTTCTTGTTGTTGTTGTTGTTGCTGCTGCTGTTGTTGTTGTTGTTGCTGTTGTTGTTGGGCGTTCCCTGGACTAACATCCTGCTGGGGGTCACCCGGAATATACGCTCTGTCTCACTGATCCCACCTGGCACACCCAGGTCGGTGGTCTTTTTCTTCTTCTTCTTCTTCTTGTGTTGCTGCTGCTGCTGTTGTTGTTGTTGTTATGTTGTTGCTCTGCTGCTCCTTCTCCTCTTCTTCATTGTTCTTATGACAGGAGGTGGGGAGGGGGTCATAGGGTAAGAAGGGGCAATACTCAACTTCATTGTAAGCCAGCCATTTTTTTCAATATTTGTTATCTCCCCCCCCCCCCCCC
>CM054142.1:72412857-72467857 GCA_028751875.1 Rapana venosa | reverse complement strand
AATCATTCTAATACTGACTTGTCATGGACTCAAAAGGTGTGTGCATATTAATATGTTAGAAAGAGGCCTTAGGTTGCTCAGGAACAAGAGCTGGTTTTGTTCCCACTAGCGCTGATTGAAAATGCCACTGAATATGTGCCAGTGTGTGTGTGTGTGTGCCAGTGTGTGTCAGTGTGTGTGTGTGTGTGTGTGCCAGTGTGTGTGTGTGTCAGTGTGCCAGTGTGTGTGTGCCAGTGTGTGGGTGTGTGGAAAGGGGGTAAAGCAAGTGTCATTTCTAAAGTAAACTGTAGTAGAAGTGGTATCTGCATAATTTTTTCAACTGCTCTTGCTGGTGTTACTATTTCAAGATTGTGTCTGGCCATGTTTGAGTTATCATCGCTATCCAGCTACAGCTGAGCTAGCACCTCGCTGACCACTGGCTACTGATAGATAGAAAGATAGATAGATAGATAGATAGGTAGAGAGAGAGAGAGAGAGAGAGAGTGAGAGAGGAGAGAGAGAGAGAGAGAGAGAGAGAGAGAGAGAGAGATAGGTAGATAGAGAGATATAGATAGAGAGATAGAGAGAGAACTCGAACTCGAACTCGAATATTTTAATGAGGGTAATTGGATAAGCCGGAGGCTTCTTTACACCAGGCCCTCATGGGCAAAAAGTGAAACAACCATGAATAAACCAATGAATCAACAAACAAAATAGTGTAAAAAAGCAATGAAATGAATCACACAATTTTCCATTCAATTATTGGTAAATCAAGAAATCAATGAAAGACCACAATAATTAAACGATCGAATGAATAAACAAGACAGAGAGATAGGTAGATAGAGAGATAGAGAGGTAGATAGAGAGGTAGATAGAGAGATAGACAGAGAGAGAGATGGATAGATACAGAGATAGAATGCGAATGCGAATGCGAAAGTTTTATTCATTATAGGCCTTGGCCCTTCATGAAGGGGGTGTGTGTATATAATCAACATTCCAAAACATGTTGCATAAGAAACATTTATGAACAGAAGAATAATACCTCAAGTACAGATAGTATTTCTAATTTTAAAAGCTTTATACAAATAAATTGCTAGTCGCTTATTAATGCGTTCGTTAGTAGATGACATAAGTATACAAAGTCTAAACATGGAAGGACAGCTCACATATTTTTGCGGTATCAACTGAGTTCTAAGATCATTTAACATAGGACAACATAATACAAAATGAACTTCGTTATCGACAGACCCCTTACATAATGGACAAAGAAGATCTGTAACACAGTGTTGTCTATAGCGAATATTGTGCACAAACAATTCAGACACTCCAAATCTAAATTTTGTCATAATATGTTTAAGATGTCTATCCATGTTCATTGACAAATATACAGGAAGTTTACCTAATAAACTAAATTGCCTATTCAAACTAAAATGATCACTCTCCTGAATATGACTGGAACACTCCTGCCATCTACAATCTATCAATCTAGTGTGCAGTACTCGTATAAACCCATTTATATCCTCTACTCCTTGATTGAACCATACATAAGCAAATCCTAACTCACATAATTTGAACCTCAGTTTTGATACCCAATTTATTTTCCCCCTTCAATCTAAATTATATAACATATGATACAGAGAGAGAGAGAGAGAGAGAGAGAGAGAGAGAGAGAGAGAGAGAGAGAGAGAGAGAGAGAGAGAGAGAGAGAGAGAGAGAGATTGATAGATTGATAGATAGATATCACTGTCATACGGTTGAAAATGGTCGGAGTTCTCAATTATATTCGTCCCCGTTATCATCATCAATATTTAGTAAACATGATTATTTCCTGGCTTGCTTTTACATCAATCACATATGCGTGTGTATGCGCGTAAGATGCAAGTTTGCATTATTGCATACATACGCACCATCAAGGATAAATACAAACATACGTACATCCATGCGCGTGTGCGTGCATGTATGTGTATGTGTGTATGTGTGGGTGCACTACAGCACGTGCATCCATGCATGCACACGTCACATGCATCTAGGCGTACGTGTATGCCCGCATGTACATATGTCCGTCTTTTCAGTGTACAAATAGCTTGTACTCTGTTTGGCTCTGTTGGCCATTCTGTCCACTTTTGGAACAGTCCTACGTGTACAAGAAACCAGGATCTTACGTAGGCATCGTTAGTATCTAAAAAGGAACCCCCCCCCCCTCCCCATTCCCTCTACACACCACCACCACCACCACCACCACCAATGGCGCCAACGAGATTGATCGAGACAGATAGACACGTGGAGACCTTCTTGCCACAATGATGATGTTGATAAGGGCATTTGTAAGGCTGGATATATTGAAAGACGTGTCAAGGATATCCTTGACGTTAACAGCATTCCACATGTACTGGCCCTAAGAATAACTAAGTTGACACTCCCCCCTACCCCCCCCCCCCACCCCTTGTGTGTGTGTGTGTGTGTGTGTGTGTGTGTGTGTGTGTGTGTGTGTGTGTGTGTGTGTTGGGGTAGGGTTAAGGTGTGTGTGTGTGTGTGTGTGTGTGTGTGTGTGTTGGGGGTAAGGGGTGTGTGTGTGTGTGTGTGTGTGTGTGTGTGTGTGTGTGTGTGTGTGTTGGGGGTAAGGGTGTGTGTGTGTGTGTGTGTGTGTGTGTTGGGGGTAAGGTGTGTGTGTGTGTGTGTGTTGGGGGTAAGTGTGTGTGTGTGTGTGTGTGTGTGTCTGTCTGTCTGTCTGTCTGTCTGTCTGTGTTGGTCAGATGGACAGCTGGGTCTTGGTAATGGAGGCAGCAGTACACTGCAGGTCTGTTGGGGACATGATGGCCTGGTGGTTAGAATCCTGCGTGTTGCCCTCGCAATCTGTTGGCCGGGACACACTCACAATCTGGGGGACGGGATGACCTGGTGGTTAGAGTGATGTCTTCGTGATCTGCTGACCTGGGTTCGAATCTCGTTCAAGAGGATTTTTCCTCTGGAGTTCATCAATGCTGACTCCACTTTCCCCAAAAAGTCCTTCAGATGAGACTATAAACCGAGGTCCCGTGTGCGAACGCACGCGAACATCTTGCGCACACGTTAAACCCTGTTCCGCTTTACGGAAGAGTAGGCCATTGTGTCTCGGTGGGAACGGATGACAAAATGTACAAAACTGCATACACACGGGGACTAGATGAAAAGGTACATGAATGCTTATTCCATTATCCTCTAAATAAAAGAATAAATAAACGAATAATGGGCAGGGATCAGGCCTTGGGTCCAGCCCTCACCCAGACTGCCGTTGAAGGGGGATTTTCCCTTACAGTTCACATCACACTCCCCTGAAAGTCCTTCCGATGAGACTCTAAACCGAGGTCCCGTTTGCGAACTCACGCAGAACATGTTGTGCACACGTTAAATCCTGCTCTGCTCGCTATTGTGTGCCGGTGGAAACGTATGACAGAATTTACAAAATAGCATGCACACAGGGACTGGATGTAAAAAAAAATTTAAAAGCACATGAGTGTTTATTCCATTCTCCTCGAAATAAAAGAATAAATAAATAAACAAGTCGTCATAGAGTTTAGCCACTGTGTGTGTGTGTGTGTGTGTGTGTGTATGTGTGTGTGTGTGTGGTGTGTGTGTGTGTGTGTGTGTGTGAGTCTGTGTGTGTGCGCGCGCGGATGTGCGTGCGTGCGTGTGTGGGTGTGCGCGTGCGTGTGTGTGTTAAATTTTGTTTAAGAAGATGCAGTAAGCAGGGTATGTGGATAACAACAAACAAGAACACGAGTGGGAAAACCTATTGTTGGGTGTTCCCCAGTTTAACACCCTGGGGGTCACCCAGATTATTATCATCTCTGTCTCTCTCACTCATCCCACCTGGGAATCACCGTCAGAATAGGCACACACCCGATAAAAAGTGTGCATCTATGACTCCTTCCAAATACCCTTCCTATATAGGCAGGCAGCCATACTCCGACTTCAAAGGATTTTTTTTCTTATTTAAGTGAGGGTGGATGTTGTTATGCTAAAAGCTTGCAGTGGCTGAAGACACAGTTCCAACATAACACTGTAGATCATAACAAACATCGTGATGTAGGCTTTCGCTTTTGGCTGACATCAACAACTGACAAAGCTTGTGCTCTGGGCCAAGCAGGCGGAACAAGAGGCCCGATTGTCAAAGACTGAAACGTCATTCTTAAGTTCGTAAAATCTTTTCTTCTTTGTGGAAGGCTTAGACAGCAACTATTGTTGTCTGTCATATGAGCGAAAATGCGTTGCGCTGCCGTAAAGCGCCTGACAAGTCAGGCCCAGCACATCCGATTTCGGTGTGGGAATAAGTAACTGTTCTTATAAGAAGAAAGGTGGCGGGACGGTCAGGACGTTCACCTGCCTAACAAGAAAACCGTGAGGTTCTCGGTTCGATTCCCAGCCTTTCCCTTTCTTCCCAGTTTGACGAGAGACAAAAAAGCGAATATCAAAGCCTTTCGGATGAGACTATAAACCGAGGCCCCGATTGAAAACGCACGCAGAACATACTGGCACACCTTAAAAACCCGTTCCGCCTTTCGAAAGAGAAGGTCATCTCTTGCTGGTAGGAACGGATGACAAAATTTCGATGACGCATGCACGCAGGTGACGTGTTTAGACACCCTCCCCACGTTGGAATGCGGCTACCTAACTGGTAAGGGGGGGGGGGCGGTGGTAAATGGAAAAGTCTCACCACTGGGGAACCTTGGAGCTGTAGCCCAGGAACTCAACAAACAACAACAAACAACAAAATGGTTAAAATCCGGCTTTTGTGCTGCAGTTACAGTTTTAGAGTGTTTCTGCGTCAACAGGTACACTTTGTTACAGATTATATTATAATAATTAATAATTATACTGTCATTGTCAGCAATGCGCTTCGAGGGGTGGTGGGGGGGGGGGGGGGGGGGGGGTCTCTGCTTTTCTTTGCAACTCGGAATTCCTCACTCTGAAATGGTCAACAAGCCTGGAGTTTGGAGTCCCCAGTACCTTTCCCAGAACCCCAGCCAAAGAATTTTTTTTCTTTTTTGTTGCGAGTCAAAAGATTTTCGTGTTATATACTCCTAGGAGGCCGAGAGAGGCGCGTTTGGGTGTATAGAATAAATACTAAGCCAGTAATTCTGTGGCTTTTATGTCTTGATCTGCTCTGAGTAGCTCAACGTTTACCTGGGCCCCCTTCTGCTTTGCGTGATTCGTTGAAAGTCAGTTAGGGGGAAAAAAACAACCCCACGTACAGCTGTTCTAATTCTTGGTCCAGTCTTCATGTATAGTTCATAGCAAAGGATTCCATGCAAAAGGAGCTGAATGAAGACGCACACACATTATATGTACGCACGCGCGCGCGCACACACACACACGTGTGTGTGTGATTCTATCTATCCATCTATCTATCTGTCTGTCTGTCTATCGTGTTGATAAGCCACTCGTGGTTGTGCCACACCTGACAGAGGAGTGTCAGCAGTACTTAAGGACAGAGAGGGAGCGTGTGCTCGCCTCACCTAAGCCTCGCCAGAAGAGTGACAGAACTGAAGTGCTGTTTGGACAGAATGTTTGACAGAAAGGAAGGGAGAAAGAAAGGTCGTCTGTTGAAACAACCAAAGGGGCTGTGAAGCCGGACCGGAATCTAAAGATAAATCTTCTGGTCTATAGATATAATGATTATTCTATTCTCTGTGTGTGTGTGTGGGGGGGGGGGGGGGGTGTTGCGCGCACGCGCGTGTGTGCGTGGGCACTCGAGCATGCTGTGTAAGTCTTTGTGTCTGTCAGTGTACAGATATAGGAACGTGTGGTTCTCTAGGTCAAGTTACACGCAAATGATCTATGACATTGGGACCTTGTGATACCCTCACTTCAAGTCCGTAGAGGACTTCGTGCTGTCTGTTTTGTATGTTGAAGGCCCTGACCTGGTCATGGTCAGGCGCTATCTCCTCCACTGCAATACCCAATCAGCCCTGTTTTCTATGGAAGACAAGTGATAAGTGATAAGACAAGTGATAAGTGATAAGACAAGTGATAAGTGATAAGACACGTGATAAGACAATCTCGTACAAACTAAATAAGAGGAATGTATATAAGCAAAATAAAAACCAAAAACAATCCCGTACATACATGCACACGTTAAATCCTGTTCCGCTTTTCGTAAGAGTAGGCCATTGTGTGCCGGTGGGAACAGATGACAGAAGTTACAAAACCGCACACGCACGGGGACTGGTGTAAAAAAGCAGATAAGTGCTTATTCCATTATCCTCGATATAAAAGAATAAGATAAAATGAATAAAAAACGGAACTTTTTTCTTGTTTTTAAAGAATGGAGAAGCCATCAACTAAAGGATGGCCCAGTCAGTCTGGGACACAGAAGCAACTTAAGGCAGTGGGCAGAGAGTATTATGAATAAGACACATCACTTCGCCACATCACTTAATCCTCTCATGTGTAAAGGTAAAGGTAAAGGAGTCCCATAACCTATAAGGTCGTAGGGGAGCGAGGCGTCAGAGACCTCACTTTTCTAGGGCCAGCATATTGAGGGCGGCGCCCATCTCCTCTCCCTCCTGCTTTACCTTCCCTGACCCTAAAGAGGGCAGGTAACCATTTACAGCTGGGTGAACTGGGGGAACTGTACTGAAGCCAAGGCGCGCAAACGGTCACCCATCCAACTGGTAACCACGCTGGACGCTGCTTAACTTGGGTGGGGGAAAGCGAGTGCTCCGACCACTGAGCTATCCCGTCCCCTAGAGAGGTGACAACCACATAATAGAATGTGTAAACAAAGTACTGGGAGAGAGAGAGAGAGAGAGAGAGAGAGAGAGAGAGGGGGGGGGGGGGCGTGTGTGTGTGTGTGTGTGGGGGGGGGGGGGGGGGGATCAAATCTACCAATCAATCAATCTTTATTTTGGGAACTGAAAAATAAAATAAGCAGAACACTGCTGTCTATTTTCATCTAACAGACCCTTGTAGAAAACACACACACACACACACACACACACACACACGTACGTTTGACATTTTATGATTTGTTCCTTTTATTTTTACTTTTTAATGTATAATGTAAATTAAAATTGTATGCACATGTACGCGCGCGCACGTGTGTGTATGAGTGTGTGCACGTGCGTGCGTGCGTGCGTGCGTGTGTGTGTGTGGAGAGAGAGAGAGAGAGAGAGAGAGAGAGAGAGAGGAGAGAGGAGAGAGAGGAGAGAGAGAGAGAGAAATGACAATTTCTTTTATTTCGAGGATAATGAATAAGCACTCATGTGCTTTTTTACATCCAGTCCCCGCCCGTAGGGATACATCTTAATAATAACCCAACACTTATACAGACTCACAGTAGAAACATGGGGAAATAACCCTTTTCAAAGCAGCCCCCCGCCCCCCGACAACTCCCCCCCCCCCCCCCCCAAGCAAACTAATAAAAGAAAACCCTAAAAACATCCCCCACCACCCCCCAGAGAGAGAGAGGGAGAGAGAGAGTTCTGCAGTATTGTTTTTTTTTCCTATTTAATGTATTTTATTGTTATGGGTTGTCCAATAATGTAGTCAGATATTATTGATCAAGTTGTTTTTGTTCCATATGGCTTGGTGGAAAAAACAACAACAAACAAATGCATTGCTTACTCGATGTACCATCTGGAAATAAAAACTTGACACAAATTTCTGTACACACACACACACACACACACACACACACACACACACACACACATATATATATTATATATTAGAATTCAGCAGAATATATATATATATATATATTTGAATTCAGCAGAATATATATATATATATATATATATATATATATGTGAGAGACAGAGAGGATTTGAGGGAACTGGTTGTTGAGTCTTTGAGGGTGCCCCCACGGTCGTCAGACTACGGGACAGATAGAGATATATATGTGTGTGTGTGTGTGTGTGTGTGTGTGTGTGTGTGTGTGTGTGTGTTTTGGTGGGGGGGGGGGGGGGGGGGGGTTTGCGGTTTTAAAAAAAAAAACCAGCGAGGAAAGATCACAGATCCGAAAATCTCTGTAGCTTTCCGATCCATATTTTGTTTTCGGCTACATACCGGAAGCACATAGGCTACACATGGCGTTCTGATGCAACGTGAAGCAAGAGAAGAGGCATTGTAAAGCATACATTTGTTACTTGTCAAGGTGCAGACGAGGAGCAACCTCTTCGAAGGTAACACTTGTATATGGAACTTGTTTGAAATGCAAAAATGTTTATTCCTAGAGTTGATTAATTCTGCTCGGCTCAACAGTCGAGAGTTCGACTGTCGGTGTCAGCTGGCAATTTCACTGAACATTTTCAGCTCATACAGTCAGAGGGTTTTGATACTAAAGAATTGAATTTGAAGTCTAGTCATCGAAACAACATGTCTAGTATTGAAGTTAAACACAAACACCTGGCCCATGTCAAAGGCTAATGGTTAATGGTAATGTATTTGCTGGATGCAGTCTTCCAGTCTTCACAAGC
Organism: Rapana venosa; assembly: GCA_028751875.1. Taxonomy (NCBI): domain Eukaryota; kingdom Metazoa; phylum Mollusca; class Gastropoda; order Neogastropoda; family Muricidae; genus Rapana; species Rapana venosa. The sequence continues at coordinate 72,459,419 of CM054142.1, read as the reverse complement.
TCCTGGCATAACAACCTGCACTCTCCTTTTAAGGGGAAAAATCTTCTGAAGCGCTGGGCCTGACTTGTCAGGCACTTAACGGCAGTGTGATGCATTTTCGCTCATATGACAGACAACAATTGATGCTGTCTGAGCGTTCAACGAAGAAGAAAATTAATATTCACACACATATATATACATGTACATATCAGTCATACGCCCTTATCAGGCATTATTCAGTATGGCCATAAATACTGATATCTAATATATCATTATATGCATGGACAAGGTCTTGGCATTCAATTCATGCAATTAATGTGCGTCAGTCAAAGCACAATTTGCGAAGAAGACAAAAGGAAAGAGGGGGGGGGGGGTTGTTACATTTTTTATCATGTGTCCCCTCTTAGCAAATAAACATCTATAGCTGTATAGGGAACAGTGAAAAAGCAACAGCACATAGTACACAAAACTGTTAATCACTGAACGTGAATAAAGCAAGAAAGGTGTAAGTTACTGCATCCTTTAAAAAGTGGGCTGACTTGTCTGTAGACTGTGAGTGTGACATAGTGGTAATTTTTGTCTGTCTTTGGTTTAGTGTTCTAAGGATCTTTATCAACATTGTTGTAAGATGTTCTTTGATATTCATTAACAGTAATAACACTTACCAGTACACCATTCACTATCAGTATCAAATTCATGATAAAATTGCCAGGAGCATACATCATGTATAGAATAATGAGCAAAGAAGAATATTTTCTTGCTATTTTTCCAGTTTCATTCCATGTCACTACTAATTTTCCTACCATAATCATAATGAAATGAAAATGAGATACATAGCCAACTCAGCTAACAGCTGTGTGCATGGTCCAAGAGTTCAGTATTTAAATTTTCATTGTAAGGGTGTGGTGTGTGATATTATGCAAAGTTGCCAGAGCCTTACTTTACTTTGGAGTTTTCATATTATATGTATATATACACGTATGTACACACATGTAATGATGTACAAGTGGTCATTGCCGTATCATCAAAGATCTCATAATTCATTATATATCATCATATTGGTAGGAATGGGATGCCGAAACTGAGAAATAGTATCATGCAGACTTGTAGTGCTGTCTGGGCTAAAGGTGGTGTGTTTTGTACACATGACACCATTTGAAATTTTATTTTAAAAAAACTAGTGGTATATCAATAAAGTTTAACGTTTTTTCCCTTCACAGGACAAAATGAGCCAAGCTCCGCCTGACAGCATCAGTTTTCCTGATGAGGAGGAGAAGATCTACCAGTACTGGAAAGACATTGATGCTTTTCAGACTTCTCTGAAGCTCTCCAAAGGCAGACCAAAGTCAGTATCTGAATCTGTCATTGGTTTTTTTGTGTGTGTTTGTTTTGGTTTTAGACTGAATGAAAGAATACATGTCTGTGTTGTTTTGTTTTTAAAAGTTATATCGATTATTTTAATAATGAAGGTTGTGTAAAACATATTTCTATAAATGCTTAATAAAAAAGAATGTTTTAAGATTTAGTATTTTTAATCTGTGTGTGATATGTTTGCTATTTACTTGCCTTCTTTTGTTGTCTCTTTTTTTTCTTTGAGAGTTCAATGTGTGTTTATGTGCTTACACAAGGTTTGATGCATTCATGATTAAATGACTGACGTACAAAGATAAAAATTTGCATTTGTGCATATTCATATATATATATATATATATATATATATATATATATATATATATATATATACATGCGATGTGTATACAATGTGTCTGTCACTGTGTGTGCTGCATACTTTGGTGATGGAATGGAGACCAGAATTGAGGGAACAAAATGTTAGTACAGAGGACCAAACACTGATCACAGCTACATAGTTTATCACAGTTAAAAAAATAATCAGAAAAAAGGTTTTATTTTATTTTCTCTTAGTCTTATCCAGATGCTTCTGTTTAAAACTGAACATGACTGTGAGTGTTCACCTGTTTTCAGATACTCTTTCTATGACGGACCTCCCTTTGCTACTGGGCTGCCTCACTACGGGCACATCCTGGCTGGGACCATCAAAGATGTGGTTACCCGCTGGGCCCACATGAGTGGCTACCATGTGGAGAGACGCTTCGGCTGGGATTGCCACGGACTGCCTGTGGTTAGTCCAGTGCTCCTGGAGTAATTAGTAGCCATGGCTTTGTGTGGGTTGGGGTTTTTTTTTGGGGGGGGGGTTTGGGGGGGGGGGATTAGCTGTAGGACAGTTTGGGGTTGTTTTTTGTTTTTTTAATTATATTTAACATCAATGGAAGTTTTTAAGCTGCCATTGCAAGGAATTATATTAAGAATTTACTGTGAAAGATAATGAAGGAAGTAATCTTCAGTAAAAAAAAAAAAAAATTTTCAATGGTTATAACCTATTGGGGAAAAGTCAAACCATCTCGATGCTCACTTTGACTGCAAGTCTCAGGAGTCATCCCACGGCAGTTATTGAGAGAGATAATGGGGGTGCGGAACCTTCCTTTTTGGGGTTTTTTGTGTGGTTTTTTTTGGTTGCTCTGGTGTTGTTGTCTCATTGTAAATTGTGCAACCATAATTTATCTTCATGCTTGACTACTTGATTCTTTGCAAAAATCTTGCAGGCATATAGCCAGGATTAATGTTTAGGCAGTGTTTGGTCGTATGGTGTTAAACTTGATGTTGTAGTTATAATTTTGACAGGAACATGAGATTGACAAAACCCTGGGCATCAAAGGTCCTGACGACGTGATGAAGATGGGGGTGAAGGCCTACAACGACGAGTGCCGCAAAATTGTCTCCAGATACTGCAGTGACTGGGAGGTGGGTTGCTTTCCTGTACATCTTGCCTGGCTTTAGAAAGCAGCTGTGCTCAAAATACACTGTAGCCCGCCAGACTGTATAGTAATCCAGTGATCTTTCCTTTTGATATTGTTAATCGGTGTGTGCATGTAAGTCCTAGAGTGTTTTTTGTTTTGTTTAAAGACATTTTTAAAGTGCAGCTATGTCCTAGATACTAACATTTTAAAAAGTAACAGCAAAAGACCCACATTCGTTAGTGCATTCAATTTGAAATCGCCTATGATGTAATAAGTATTGACGAACGCTGTGCAAGTTTTTGGTCAGAAAGTCAAATTGATGTCCACATCGTGGATATATGCGAACAGGAAATCGTCTCGCGGCTTGGTCGGTGGATCGACTTCAAGAACGACTACAAGTCCATGTATCCCTGGTACATGGAGTCCATCTGGTGGGTCTTCAAGCAGCTGTACACCAAGGGGCTGGTCTACAGAGGCTACAAGGTGAACTTTCATACATACACACACGTACATATATACATACATACATACATACATATATATACATACATACATAGGGTCTTCAAGCAGCTGTACACCAAGGGGCTGGTCTACAGAGGCTACAAGGTGAACTTTCATACATACACACATACATATATACATACATACATACATACATACATACATACATACATACATATCTCACACTTACACACACCTTCATATATCAACATACATATAACACATACAATACATACACAATACATACATACATACATACATACACATCATACATACACACATACATATATACATACATACATACATACATACATAATCTACAACAGTGTACACATAATACATACATACATACATACACTACATACACACACATACATAATACATACTACATACATACACTACATATAACATACATACATACATACATACACACATACATACACACATACATATACAACATCATCATACATTAAAACACATTACACATCACATACATACACACATACATACATACACACATACATACACACATACATATATCAACATACATACAATAACATACATACCTACATATATAATCATATCATAACATACATCATACATACACTCTACATACATACATAACACATACATATCATACATACATACATACATTACATACATACATATACATACATACACTACATACATACACATACATACATACATACACACGTACATATATACATACATACATACATACATACACACACACATACATACATACCCCTACCTATATTTCTAGTTTAGTGTTGGTTTTCTCTTCTTTGTGTGCGTGATTTGTTAAAAGAAGTTTAAAGAAGAAGATATTTCCATCCCATGATGGCAGGAAGTATGTAACAATTAATTCATATTTAATGTTAAAGCATATTTCAGTCTGTTTGTAGGGGAGCACCATAGCTTGTTTTGTTGTTTGGGGGGGGGGGGGGGGGGGGGGGGGGGGGGGGGTGTTGATGGTGGGGTTTTGTTTGTTTTTTATATTCAGAAGACATTAATTCAGAGCTTAGTGTAATTTGGGTATTGTGGTGTGTGGCCTTTCAGTATCTGTCATTTCAGTGTCTTGTTTTATCTTATAATCTTTTAAAACATTGGCCTCAATGGACATTTTTGTCCCCAAGTATGCAGGTTATAGAGAAGAGAGAAAAGCATGTCAGTAGGGAAAAAAACACTCTAAGGGAGGGAATAATGACAACTTCTTTCCCCTCTGTCTTGTACCCACAGTAACAAGAGAGTTGTCCCTCACACAATTCTGTAGAAAAAAGCCACTCTGATAAGGGAACAAATACAGATGCAGACAGGAAAAGAAAAAAATAGTGGCGAAACACTCTCCCTGGGGAGAGCAGCCTAAATTTCATGCAGAGAAATCTGCCGTGACTTAATGGGGTATAAAATAAATAAATAAAAAAGATTTGTATGAATATTTGATCATAGTGGTTCATAGTGCAGATGATAACTCTGCTGTGTCAGTATGTATGTCAGTTTGTATTACGCTGTTTGCCAGTTTTAAAATATCAATAAAGAAGATTTATTTTTTATATTTAGTAGGCATCCGTCAGTCTCGCAAGACTATGGAGTTGCGCTCTAGGTGTTTATACTCCAGAGCGGAAAGCCAGGGTAAGTCAGTATGGAGGGCAAGCTGTTATAACGTCTCCACGTCACTGGAAATGCACTGCTTATTCAATGTACCATCTGAAAATAAAAGTTTGACTTTGACTTTGGAATGGTCCATTGGAAAGGCAATTGCTGATACACATGGTTCCAGTGCCATCGCAGGAGTTACCAGAACGATGCTGTGTACAGCTCTTAAGGTTATAGGCCCTAGGTGTCGCTTTTTTCCCCCATTCCTCCACAAGAGCCCCGAGGCTCGCCAATAGTGAGACCCATGCGTATGCTATCATTTTTTCCTCCACCATAGAGGTGGCCATGTTCCAACCTCCAGGATGGTGTCTAAACACGACACCTGTGTGCATGTTTGGGTTTTTTACTTCATCATCTGCTCCTACCGCACGCAAGAGCCTACTCTTGTGAAAGGCAGAATGGGTTTTTAATGTGCGCAATATGCGTTCGCACATGGGGCCTTGGTTTATCGTCGCATTTAAAAGACTATGACGTTCAGTTCGATTTCGTCAAACTGAGAAGAAAGGGGGAGGCTGGGAATCAAACTCGCAACCTCATGGTTGACTTGTTGGCAGGCAAAAGTCTTAACCACCCTGCCACCTTCCTTCTTCCACCTTGATATCAGGAAGTGGGCATTAGCCTCTGTGTGTGTGTGTGTGTGTGCCTGCCTGCAGGTGATGCCTTTCTCCACAGCCTGCAACACTCCACTGTCCAACTTTGAAGCCGGCCAGAACTACAAGGATGTTGTCGACCCAGCAGGTCAGTCAGTGTCTGCTGGCTGGTTGGCCGTGGAGTTTTTTGTCCTTTTTTTTTCTTCCCTTGTTCCTGTGATCATGCATAGCTAGCCATCATTTATTCTTACTGCTGCACGGTAACATTTTAGATTGATGTGGTGAGTTTTGTAAGTACTGGTCAACATAACCAGTGGATAGTAAATTAGTTACAGCATGACAGTTTGTCTTGCTCTATCATTAAGACTGAAAAGAAAGGAAAGATCCAGCCGCCATGGCGCAGTGGTTAGCGCCTTGGGTTACGGACTGGAAGGTCGCGGGTTCGATTCCCATAAGAGTCATAGGGATTTTTCGGACTCAGGCCGGCTCCTACCCAGAGTGAGTGTGCTGTGGGCTCAGTGGGAAGACTGGGACCACACAGTCGAGCTTCATCCACTTGACGGATGCGAGTTTGAGAGTGTTGCTCAAATTACCTGACCAACACTGCAGGTGTCTGTATCTCTCGGGCCCGGTTGACGCCGGGATATATTATGATAGTAAGCGTGGAGTACAACCCTGTCAAGTAGTCTCAAAGCATATGCACTTCCACAGCAGCATCATTACGTCATCCTCATTGTCATTGATGATCATGCAATAAAAAAAAAATTGCCTCTAATTCGGTGGTCCCGGTTTCTCTGGTCTCATGGTGACCTCAGATTCGGTTTCCCCATAACTTCTGTGCCTGTGGTGAGTTTGTGTCAAGGCCTTTGGGGTTGGGGGTTCGCGGGGGACGGTCGTTGGAGGGACGTTGTGGTGGTTGCCACCTCGGATGGGCAACTCACTCAGTCTGGCTCCGCGACTGAGCTAATACTGTCGTTAGTAGGGGGCTTAGTAGGTGGTGTCCTGCGTATGTTAGCTCAAAACAGGCACCACTGAACACCACCAAAGTGACCCAGCAGCAGTGCAGGGCCCCTCTGGCTGGTGGCCCCACGGCGGCCTGATAGTGATGGGCTCCCTGTGGACTTCCGACCCTGGGGATGAGACATAACGAATCTGGGTATGGCTGTGGCGGGGAGATTGGAGTGAGCGGCGTGGGAACAGCAGGACGGGGGACGTGACAGAAGATAAGCAGCAAAAAAAAAAAAAAAAAAAAGGAAAGAAAAGCCTATGGGTATATAGGCATGAAATTCTTCCCTGTGTGTGTGTGTGCGTGCGTGTGTGTGAATTTTTTTTTCCAGATGGAACATTGAAGTGTGTGTGTATTATTATTATTTTATTTCGAGGATAATGGAATAAGCATACATGTGCTTTTTTTTTATCCAGTCCCCGTGTGTATGCAGTTTTGTACATTTTGTCATCCATTCCCACTAGCACACAATGGCCTACTCTTCCAAAAAGCAGAACAGGTTTTAACGTGTGCACAAGATGTTCTGTAAAAGTTTGCACATGGGACCTTGGTTTATAGTCTCATCCGAAGGACTTTTGGGGAGAGTGGAGTTGGCACTGATGTTAATTCCAGAGGAAAAATCCTCTTGATTGAGATTCGAACTCGGATCAGCAGATCATGAATGCGTCACTCTAACCACCAGACTATCCCTATGTGTCTTTGTGTTCACTATTCTGTTGTTAAATGAAGGTTTGACAGCTTGAATTCTTATTTGTTTATATCTTTATCTTGTTATTTCTAAGATTAGAATTAGAGTCAGGGCAAGAGTCAGGGCATTAAACGTATACCAAAACAATAAATTGAAAAAAAAGCCCATTTGCTACAGAAGCCCAATAAATGTTTAAGCTGCGAAGTTCTGAAGTGACAGTTTTGTCTTGGAGAGTTTTCTCTCCAGTTTCTATCTTTCTCCTGTATCTTTGAACGCTCCTGTTCCCTTTCATCTCAACTGTACGAGAATAAAAAAATTTTTTTTAGTGTAATCTAATATATAAATATATACAACACACGCATGTGGAAGATGTTTTTCCAGTGAGCACTCTTGCCCTGACATCCACCGTCTTCACTGACCCTGTAGTTTGCCCACAGGCTGCTGCTGTGAGGCTGTGAGAAGCTGAAGGTGGTGGTGTTTGACGTTTCAGTGATCGTCAACTTCCCCCTGGAGGAGGACCCCAAGGTGCTGGTGGTGGCCTGGACAACCACCCCCTGGACTCTGCCCTCCAACCTGGCCCTCTGCGTGCACCCTGACCTCGACTATGTCAAAGTGCAAGGTGAGCGAGGCCAAAATGTTGACCGGTTCTGAATGGTTCGGCTTTATCTTAGGAACAGGGTGTGTGCATAAAATAGCTCAACTTTAGGAAATTCACAGGGTTTTGTTTAGTCTGTGTGGGTAAACTTCAAAAAGTGTGAACTTCAAAAAAACATAGGCTTGCCAGGAACAAAAAAAACAAAGTATGGAATAAGCACTCAGGTGGTTTTTTTCATCCAGTCCCTGTGTGCATGCAGTTTTGTACATTTTGTCATCTGTTCCTACCGGCACACAATGGTCTGCTCTTCCAAAAAGCAGAACGGGTATTAACGTGTGCGCAAGATGTTCTGCGGGCGTTTGCACACGGGACCTCAGTTTATAGTCTCATCTGAAGGACTTTTGGGGAATGGAGTGGACATTGATGTGAACTCCAGAGGAAAAAGCCCCTCAAATGGGATTTAAACCCGGGTCATCAGATTGTGAGCGCAATGTTCTAATCACTAGGCTTTCCTGACCGTTTGGTGAAAAATGAGGCCACAGTGGGGGAAAAAGAAGCGTCAGTCATTAGTGTAATGTCTTCACCAGACTCTGCTGTTCAGTTTGTGTATGCTGTGAGAGTGTGATGCTCTTTGACTGTATGTGTATACGTGTTTATTTGGAGTGAGAATCCTGTTTTCTTTTGTTGTCAGTGTGTGTTCTGCACACAGTCTTCAGGCTGCTAATGGGGCTTTGCCTGGCACCTTAGCTGTCGTTGATGCTGAATACTTGTTAGTCTGTGGCAGCTGTTATTGATTTGTGTGTGTGTGTGTGTGTGATATTGTTAATGTGCAGAGAAGTCCAACAAGAAGATCTACGTTCTGATGGAGGCGCGGCTGGAGGCCATGTTCAAGTCTGCAGAGGAATACACCATCTTGGAAAAGTAAGCAACTCCGCTGTCTTCTTCAGAAAGAGCGCGCAGTGCCATGGTCAGTTTAAAGTTTATGTCAAAGGCACATCTTGACATATTTGATTTAGTCACCTCATCTGCTCCCGTAACCCCCTCTGGGGTTGTAGGGGCACTGCAGTGACGAACGTTGCACCAGTTGGCTCCATTTGCGGCGGTTGTGGAGAAGTGCCTGGGTTGTGGAGAAGTGCCTGGGTTGTGGAGAAGCAGGAAAACTAAAAGAAACAGAAACTGCTGAGAATGTGAATTCCCATTGAAAGGAACTGTTCAGAAGTTGTATTGCATACCACTCTCAGTCATGGCAGATCTCTTGGCATGCCATTTGGGCCATTCTCCCCAGGGAAAACGCTTTGGCACAAATGCAGTGCCTTCTTTTGTTTAGTGTTTCTGTCTCTGTGTGTATTTGTTTCCTTATGATGATGGTGGGTTTTTCTCAGAATTTTGCCAGGGGCAGCTGTCTTGTTGCCATGGGTTCTTTTTTGTACGTGTTCTGAATGTGGGTTGCACACAGGACCTCGGTTTATTGTCTTACTGAAAGACTAGCATCCAGATCACCACTCAAGGTCTTCTGGATGGGGGAAAAGTTTGCGTACAAATGGAGATCGAACATGAATTTCACGCTTTCAAGGCAAGTGCATTACTTCTAAACCACTGATTGATTCGTTGTCAATGGAGTTTTATGGGTAAAACATCACAGTGAATAATTTGTTAAGAACAGATGTGTATGTGTCAGACAGAAATGTCAGTTTCATTCAGGCAGATGTCACAAGTCTCTCTCTCTGTGTTCCAGATTCAAAGGAAAGACGCTGGAGGGCAAAAAGTACAAACCCATCTTCAACTACTTTGCATATGTAAGTTTCAGTTGCTGCCTTGAACTGCAGCTGCTGCTGCTGTAAAGTGCTACGGTAAAAGCTAAACAAGCAAAAAGTCCGGGTGTTAACCATGTAAATGAAATCTAGTTTGTGAACTCTGATATGAACATTTATATATATATTACAATACACATTGACAAAAAGGTGACACAATGAGTAGTTAAGTTTTGATGGATTTTTGAAAGTCTGTTGGAGAGGGGCAGAGAAGCATTGTGGAGGCTAGGACATTGAAGAAAACGGAAAAAAGTTGAGGGTAAAGGAGTTGAAAATAGAGGGGGGAGGGGGGGGAATCTACATGAAATATACATACTGTGTACTGTTCAACACTGTTCTTTATTGAATTTCAGGACTGTGTCTTTCACACACACTGACAACCCCCACTCTCCTTCATGTGCTAGTTTTCCAGTTTTTTGCTTGAACTGTGCTTTCAGATGCGGGAAAAGACGGGTGCCTTCCGAATCCTGACGGGAACGTACGTGACGTCTGACGCTGGCACGGGGGTGGTCCAGCAGGCTCCGTACTTTGGTGAGGTACGATGAGACACCGTTCCTCCTCCTCCTTCTTCTTCTTTCATTTTACACCAGAAGATAGAATGAGACACACTTGTTCATGGTGGCTGGCTAAAATGAACAGCTAAGGCAGATTAGCCTGAATGACTGTTGATAATGCTTGGAGGGAGCAGTCTGAAATTGTGTGAAGAGAATGCAAAATCTGTTGGCTCTCCTCAAACACACAAATTCACATGACATCAAGCCAGTGACGTAGATGCCTCCCACCAACCAGCTTGCAGCAGAGAAACGACAGGCATCAGGGTTTCTTTGAGGTTTTAAAAATTTTCTCACTCCTTTGATGTAATCATATTATGTTGGCCTGAGTGCTCATAATGATATGGATAATACCATGTGTGACGTTCCACAGGCAGATGAAGGATTGTGTGGTGGTGTCATTTCAGGACGATTACAACGTGGGCCTGGCCAACGGCATCATCACCAAGGAGATGAGCGTGGTGTGCCCTGTGGACCCCAGCGGCTGTTTCACCGAGGAGGTGCCCGACTACAAGGGCATGCACGTCAAGGTCAGTAGAGGCAGCGCCGCCTGCCTGCCTGCCTGCCTGTCCGGCTGATGATGCTGACGCCTGTAACCAAACTGTCAAGACCAGGTCCTGTATAAGCACGTGATGTTTAAAACCTGTGTGTGGTGTCACGTACTGATCCATACAGAACAGTTGCAGTCATAGCCTGTCTGTTGGTTCCTTATCATCTTGAGAAAATATGAACTTCTGTAATAAAAAAACACACCAAAGAAACCTTCATGATCTTGGCAGAGCGTATTGCCCATGTCCAGAAGCTGATATCACTCGCCCAAGTCTTTTAAAATGGTGTCTGTCTGTCTGTCATCCAAGTCATGGTACTGACTGCTTCTGGACCTTCCAGTAAAGCTTCACTCTCCATTCTGGCCTGGTGCTGTGAAGATGTCAGTCATCATTCCTCAAGCTGTAAAGCTTCACTCTCCATTCTGGCCTGGTGCTGTGAAGATGTCAGTCATCATCCCACAAGCTGTAAAACTTCCTTCTCAAGTAATTTTGCTTCCAGTTATTCGGCTAACAAATTAGATCGTGGATGGCAGATGTCTGATGGGTAAATGTTGATTTGTGGAGGGGGATAGAAAAGTCCTGTGAAGAGCAGAGAAGCAGTCGTGTGTTGTGGGTGTGCAGGATGCTGACAAGCTGATCATCAAGCGCCTGAAGGCGGAGGGTCGTCTGGAGAACGAGTCCACCTGCAAACACAGCTACCCTTACTGCTGGAGGTGGGTGCCTGGCCTGGCCTGGCCTGGCCTGTACATCTGTAGAGAGAGTCAGGGTCATTAGAGAGAGTCAGGGTCATTAGAGAGAGGTCAGGGTCATTAGAGAGAGTCAGGGTCATTAGAGAGAGTCAAGGTCTTCAGTACAGCATCATGATTTGCCCAGCACTGAGCTGGTAATGTAAAGCTGAACTGAGGAGTTAAAGCCAACTGAAGTCCATGTATTGATGTATGGATTTTCTTACAATTGTAAAACAGGGAAAGAAAAGAGCATCCTTATTCTTAGACTCCCTTTTCATGCAGAAATTATAGAAACACATATATATATATGTGTCATGCACAGCGTACATTCACATACAGACATGCATGTAAACATACATGCATATACACACACACACATGCCCTCATGCAAGCTCATGGATATGCACACCTACATATGCATAGACACATACACACACACACACACAATGCCCTCATGCAAGCACATGGATGTGTACCCATGTATACATGGTAGACACATAGATACACAAATGCATTTGAAAACCTTTTAGGGTAACAAACTATTGAATCACGAAAGTTAGTGTTGTATTACATTTGTCATCTTGCTGTCATGGAATGCCATGCTGAAGAAGACCTCATTTGTCATCTATGTTTGGGAGGAGGATTATCAAATAAAAGACGAAGACTGGCTGCTGCAGCCTTGAAGAAAGCCTTCAATGTTGAAAAACAGAATGTTGCCTTTGATTTATGTAACAGTATTTATATGGACCAAAAAAGCAATCCAAAAAGAGAATTAAAAAAACCAAACCCAGTATGTAAGGACATCCCATAATACTTTCATGTTTCTTTGATGTTTTATGAACACAAATTGGGGGGGGAGTTGGTATTTTGTGTGAATGTGTATTTCGTGTTTCTTCAGTTTCATGTGAACACATGTACCTCTCCCACAAAAGAGCGTTCGGTCTATTTGGTTTGATAAAAACTTGTGGGGCCTTGAAGAGGAGCATGAAACAAGGAAAGACAACGTGAAAATATTTGTAATTGTACAAGTGAAGGGAAAGCAGCAGGAAATAGGGATTGGGGGAGGAACCCAGTGCAGTGACAATGTGCGGAAAATAAAGGGGGGATGGGGGGAGAGGTACAAACACCAGTGGCAGATGACAATGTGCGAAAATAAAGGGGGATGGGGGGGAGGACAATAACCGTGCAATGACATGTGTGAAAGTGTAGTTGTCGTGGTGTGACAGGTGGAGACCCGAGTCTACAGGCAGTGCCCAGCTGGTTCATCCGTGTGCAGCAGGCCCAGGAGAAACTGCTGGAGAACAACCAGAAGACCTACTGGTGAGTGGGAGAGACACCTGTAATAGAGCGAGCCATGCTGGCTGGTCAGTCAGTCAGTCAGATGGTGTAAACTGCTGGAGAACAACCAGAAGACCTACTGGTGAGTGGGAGAGACACCTGTGATAGAGCGAGCCATGCTGGCTGGTCAGTCAGATGGTGTAAACTGCTGGAGAACAACCAGAAGACCTATTGGTGAGTGGGAGAGAAGCCTGTGTCCCTGTGATAGAGTGAGCCATGCTGGATGTCACTCAAGTCAGTCAGATGGTGTAAACTGCTGGAGAACAACCAGAAGACCTACTGGTGAGTGGGAGAGAAGCCTGTGTCCCTGTGATAGAGCGAGCCATGCTGGCTGGTCAGTCAGTCAGTCAGTCAGATGGTGTGCCTCGTTCTTTATTCTGTGTCACTTCAGGGAAACAAAGGACCTTCTAGTGATACAGTTTGGGAACAGAAGGAAGAAGTGCTGGGTAGTGAAAGGGGCATTTTGTGTGGAAGGAAAACAAACCAAAGACTGAAGAAATCTGGTTTAAAGTTTTTTTTTAAAAAGAGAGAAATGAAAAAAGAATATAAATGATTTGTTTTTGCACTGACTTGAGGTAGGAACCATACCTGTTTTTTTCTGTTCCACCTTTTCAAAACTCTCCCTCTCTCTCTCCCTGTTCCTCCCCTCCCTGCCCCTTTCTTTCTCTTTTTCTCTCCCTCCTCCCCTCCCTTCCCTCCTGCTGTTTGCTATTTCAGCACACGTAAAAAGAGTTGTTGTTGTGTGTTGGTCACCGTCACCGTGCATGCAGTAACGGGCAGTGTTGGTGTCGCTGATGGCAGGGTGCCGGACTTTGTGAAGGAGAAGCGGTTTGGGAACTGGCTGCGGGACGCGCGCGACTGGGCGGTGTCCAGGAACCGCTACTGGGGCACGCCCGTCCCGCTGTGGGTCAGCGACGACGGCGAGGAGGTAGGGGGGGAGGGAGGGGGCTGAACTCACGCGGGTCTGAAACTGTGCGCTGACGTGTGTGTGTGTGGGATTGTACGTGTGTTTTTGTGATAACTTCATGCGACACTGAAAGCCCTTTTGGCATCGTGTATTGTCGTCTTGCCCTCTTTAGGGTCAGGGAAGGTAAAGCAGCGAGGGAGAAGAGATGGGCACCACTCTTCAGTATATGCTGGCCGTTGAGAAGGTGAGGTCTTTGACACCTTGCTCCCCAATGACCACATAGGTTATGGGAGCACCCTTACCTTTGACCTTTATGTCTTGTTAGGTTTAGCAGTCGTGGCCAGAATGGCTGCTGTGTTGGCCAGGGTTATTTTTGTTGCTTTTTTTAAAAAAAATTTATTTTTTACATTTAACCTGTTAATCATGAGTTAACTAAGTTGTCAGGATGCAGACATAATTGTATTCTGTGGTGGAAATATCAGAATGTGTCTCATTACATGCAGCCTTGCTCCATATCAGAATGTCTCATTACATGCAGCCTTGCTCCATATCAGAATGTCTCATTACATGCAGCCTTGCTCCATATCAGAATGTGTCTCATTACATGCAGCCTTGCTCCATATCAGAATGTCTCATTACATGCAGCCTTGCTCCATATCAGAATGTGTCTCATTACATGCAGCCGTGCTCCATATCAGAATGTGTCTCATTACATGCAGCCTTGCTCCCTCTTGCAACTGCCAGCAGTGAGGAGTGGCTGGCACCACATGTGCTACCTTCCAGCAGGAATGTTCAGCCACACTTTCCTTCAGCAAATACCTGAAGCAGATTCAAACCTGGAGACAAAGTCGCAACTTGGAGCAGTCTGATTCCAAGGGCACGGGGCATGTTATCGTTCAGCTGCCCCTTCTGACAATCATTCAGTTTCTTCAGATACGGTCGCATCATCAGTAAAGTACCAATGCTGGAAAACAGTTTTAAAGATAACATCCTTGGAGCTGAAATGCAGAGCTTTTTCTCTGTGTGTGTGTTTGTGCATGCACGCGCATGCATGTGTGTTGTGAGTGTGTGTGTGCATGCGTGCACGCGCATGCATGTGTGTGTGTATGTATGTTGTGCGTGTGTGTGTGGGGTCTGTATTTATTATGGTGTTTGTGAACGTGTGTGCAGGTGGTGTGTGTGGGGTCTGTATTTATTATGATGTTGGTGAACGTGTGTGTGCAGGTGGTGTGTGTGTGTGGGGTCTGTATTTATTATGGTGTTGG
This sequence comes from Rapana venosa, assembly GCA_028751875.1. NCBI lineage: Eukaryota > Metazoa > Mollusca > Gastropoda > Neogastropoda > Muricidae > Rapana > Rapana venosa. Next base: position 72,444,419 of record CM054142.1, on the reverse strand, counting down.
TGAACGTGTGTGCAGGTGGTGTGTGTGGGGTCTGTATTTATTATGGTGTTTGTGACGTGTGTGTGCAGGTGGTGTGTGTGGGGTCTGTATTTAAGGTGTTGTGACGTGTGTGTGCAGGTGGTGTGTGTGGGGTCTGTATTTATTATGGTGTTGTGACGTGTGTGCAGGTGGTGTGTGTGGGGTCTGTATTTATTAAGGTGTTGTGAACGTGTGTGTGCAGGTGGTGTGTGTGGGGTCTGTATTTATTAAGGTGTTGTGACGTGTGTGTGCAGGTGGTGTGTGTGGGGTCTGTATTTATTAGGTGTTTGTGACTGTGTGTGTGCAGTTGGTGTGTGTGGGTCTGTATTTATTAAGGTGTTGTGACATGTGTGTGCAGGTGGTGTGTGTGTGTGGGTCTGTATTTATTAAGGTGTTTGTGAACGTGTGTGCAGGTGGTGTGTGTGGGGTCTGTATTTATTAAGGTGTTGTGACGTGTGTGCAGGTGGTGTGTGTGGGGTCTGTATTTATTAAGGTGTTGTGAACGTGTGTGTACAGGTGGTGTGTGTGGGGTCCCTGGAGGAACTGAAAGAGCTGACTGGCAAGGAGGTGTCTGACCTGCACCGTGAAAAGTCAGTAGTCTCCATGTCCTCCCCACTTCTGCCTTGTAACTGCACCCCGCTTCAAGCTGCTCTGTTGCAGTGTAGCCTGTGCTCTTCTGGAGAGTTGTTGAGGGTCATTTGTCATTTGAAGGAATCAGTTAACCCTTAGCCTGCCGTGAAATTTGCCACCAAACCAGATGGGTGCTGTTAAAAAAATAGTTCGATCAGAGATTGATGAGAAAGAGGTCAAAGAATATGTTTTGGGGGTGTTTTTTTAAGGAAAAGAAATGAAACAAAACTTGTAAAGATGTTTTCTTCTGATCTGATAACTTCTGTGATCCCCAGTCAAAGAGAAGTTATCACAAAGTTTTAAACATATTTATATATTGTGTGTGTATATATATATATATGTACATGTATGAAATTCCGACATGTAGGCATTTTACCTGTGCGTGCTTTCAGCATTGATCCCCTGACCATCCCCTCAGCGCGGGGCAAAGGGGTCCTGCACCGCGTGACTGAAGTGTTTGACTGCTGGTTCGAGTCCGGCAGCATGCCCTATGCCCAGAGCCACTACCCGTTCGCCAACAAGAAGGATTTCGAAGACACTTTCCCTGCCGACTTCATCGCTGAGGGCATCGATCAGACTCGGGGATGGTAATCTCCTTTCTCTGTTTTTAAATTGAGATTAGCATGTTGATGCCGTGTTGGATTTTCTGAGGAGAAATGAGATTCCTTGTGTGGTTACAATTCAAGATATCTGTCTAGAGTTTTTAACATCATTCATTCAATTTTTGTGATAACAGTTTCAGCTTATTTTAAATGTGAAAATTTCTGTGTCCTGAACACACATCTTTGAAGACCACATAGGTTGTGGGACACCTTTACCATACTACAATATAGCGGGGGACAGGACAGCTCAGTGGTCAGAGCACTCGCTCTCCCCAAGCCAAGGTTAAGCAGCATCGAGCGTGGTTACCTCTTGGATGGGTGACTTTATGCGCGCCTTGGCTTCAGGACAGTCCCCCAGATGACCCAGCTGTGAGCGAGTACCTGCCTCTTCAGGGTCAGGCAAGGTAAAGCAGCGAGGGAGAGGAGATGGGCGCCGCCCTCCATATGCTGGCCCCTGGAGAAGCTGGAGTCTCTGACACCTCACTCCCTCACTGACTGCATAGGTTATGGGAACACCTTTACCTGTGTTTTTGTTTTTATAGTATAGCAGCTATATGGCTGACGTTCCACGACATTTCACGGATGAAACAGACTGTGATGCAGCAATGTGTCTTGCTTGTCCTGGCGTCCTCTCTCTCTGTCTCTCTCTCTCTCTCTCTCTCTCTCTCTCTCTCCTCTCTCTCTCTTCTCTTCTCTCTCTCTCTCTCTCTCTCTCTCTCTCTCTCTTCTCTCTCTCTCTTCTCTCTCTCTCTCTCTCCTCTCTCTCTCTCTCTCTCTCTTCCTCTCTCTCTCTCTCTCTCTCTCTCTCTCTCCTCTCTCCTCTCTCCTCTTTCTCTCTCTCTCTCTCTCTCCTCTCTCTCTCTCTCCTCTCTCTCTCTTCTCTCCTCTCTCTCTCTCTCTCTCTCTCCTCTCTCTCTCTCTCTCTCTCTCTTCCCTCTCTCTCCTCTCTCTCTCTCCCTCTCCTCTCTCTCTCTCTCCTTCTCTCCTCTCTCTCTCTCTCTCTCTCTCTCTCTCTCTCTCTCCTCTCTCTCTCTCTCCTCTCTCTCTCCTCTCTCTCTCTCTCTCTCTCTCTCTCTCTCTCCTCTCTCTCTCTCTCTCTCCTCTCTCTCTCTCTCTCTCTCCTCTCTCTCTCTCTCTCCTCTTCCTCTCTCTCCTCTCTCTCTCTCTCTCTCTCTCTCTCTCTCTCTCTCTCCTCCTCTCCTCCTCTCTCTCTCTCTCTCTCTCTCTCCTCTCTCCTCTCTCTCTCTCTCTTCTCTCTCTCTTCTCCTCTCTCTCTCTCTCTCCTCTCTCTCCTCTCTCTCTCTTCTCTCTCTCTGCTCCTCTCTCTCTCTCTCTCCTCTCTCTCTCTCCTCTCCTCTCTCTGCTTCCTCTCTCGTCTCTCTCTCTCTCTGTCTTCCTTCTCTCTCTCTCTCTCTCTCTCTCTCTCTCTCTCCGCTCTCTCTCTCTGCTGTCTCTCACTCTCGTCTCTTCTCCTGCTCCTCCCTTCTCGGGTTGTGCTGTCCTCTGTTTGTCTCTCTCTGTCTCTGTCTTCCTCTCTGTCTCCTTCCTGTCTCTCTCTTCCTCTGTCTCTGCTCTCTCTCTGCTCCTCTTTTCTGTCTGTCTCTCTTCATCTCTGTCGTCCTCTACTGTCTTTCTCACCTGTCCTCGTCTTCTATCATACGTAGTGCTGTGTTTTGTTCTTTATCTGTGTACAAGAAGTACAGCTTGAAGGGCGAAAGTGTTCTTTCATCAGAACACTGGCTCCAGTTGTTTGATCAGTAGTTAAGAGTTCTGAGGTGTTTTTGTTTTTTATCTGTGTAAAAGAAGTACAGCTTGAATGGTGAAAGTGTTCTTTCATCAGAACACTGGCTCCAGTTGTTTGATCAGTAGTTAAGAGTGCTGAGGTGTTTTTGTTTTTTATCTGTGTACAAGAAGTACAGCTTGAAGGGTGAAAGTGTTCTTTCATCAGAACACTGGCTCCAGTTGTTTGATCAGTAGTTAAGAGTTCTGAGGTGTCAAGGGCAAACATTTTCATCAGAACAGTGTGGCTCCAGTTGTTTGATCAGTAGTTCAAGAGTTCTGAGGTGTTTTTGCAAGTTTCATAGCTGGCATTCAGCTGTTGTGATTTGCTGTAAATATTGAAGAAAGGTATTTCTGTTTCTCTGAAAATGCATAAAAGCACATAACTTCAAGCCAATGTTCATTATTCATGGATCATTACTTGACTCTGACTAGTGTTACTAAAGGTCATTTGAAAGGATGTCAGCGCTCACGGCCACTGGAAGACATGTTGTCCTTGGCTAGATAGAGCTGCAAGCTTCACCAGTGGTGAGGTTTTGCGTATGCGACCGTTGTTGCCCACCACAAAGGTAGCCGCATTCAAACTTCGGGGATAGAAGAAAAAATAAAACAACAACAAACAAGAAATCCAAGGAAATGCAGGATTGTGCAGAAGTGTACTTTTCACCCAAGTTTTAACCGTACAATGAGGCACCGTGGTCGAGTGGTTTAGGCGGTCAACTGTGATCCAGAGGTCGCGGGTTCGATCCCCGCTCGGCTCGGTGTTGTGTCCTTGGGAAAGACACTTTACTCCTATTTTCCTCACTCCACCCAGGTGTGCAAGTGGGTACCAGCTCTGCTGGGGAAGTATCTGGCGACAGACTAGCGTCCTGTCACAGGGTGGTGAAAAACCATCAGTTCGCTTAACGCTACAGAAACCGGGATAAGCTCCGGCTCTATGGGCCTTCTGGCTCGAAAGAACATACTTTTTAACCGTACATCAAAGAAGCACACCTCCGGAACAAACGCCATGGCCTGCAGTGCTAACTAACTGTCTGTGTGTCTGTGCACCCACACACACAGAGATGGCCAGAAGATGAGCAAGCGGAAGAAGAACTACCCGGACCCCATGCAGATGGCCACAAGTACGGGGCGGACGCGCTGCGCCTGTACCTGGTGAACTCCCCTGCCGTGCGGGCGGAGAACCTGCGCTTCAAGGAGGAGGGTGTGCGGGACGTGGTGAAGGACGTCTTCCTGCCCTGGTACAACGCCTTCCGCTTCCTCCTGCAGAGCGTCCACAGGATGGAGAGGGTGAGCAGGGGGCCGTGCCGCCGGCAGTAGTGGTGGTGGTGGAGGAGTTGTTGGCATGATGCAGCAACGCATGGGTTTGGGGGGTTGTTTTTTGTTTTACTTTGTGTGTTTTGTAATTTCTTTTAGTAACTGGGAAAAAGTGAATGTGCACACATGAACACACACACATATACACACAAGAAGTGAATGTGCGCACATGAACACACACATACAAAAAGTGAATGTGCACACATGAACACACACATACACAAAAAGTGAATGTGCACACATGAACACACACAGATATACACATACACACAAAAAGTGAATGTGCGCACATGAACAGACACATACACACAAAAGTGAATGTGCACACATGAACACACACATACACACATATACACACAAGAAGTGAATGTGCGCACATGAACACACACATACAAAAAGTGAATGTGCACACATGAAACACACACACTATACACATAACACAAAGAAGTGAATGTGCACACATGAACAGACACACTACACACACACACAACAAAGTGAATGTGCACACATGAACACACACACAATACACATACACAAAAAAAGTGATTGTGCGCACATGAACAGACACACACACACACATACACAAAAAAAGTGAATGTGCACACATGAACAGACACACACACACATACACAAAAAAAGTGAATGTGCACACATGAACAGACAGATACATACACAAAAAAAGTGAATGTGCACACATGAACAGACAGATACATACACAAAAAAAGTGAATGTGCACACATGAACAGACACACACATATATACACCAACACGATGCAGGCATACATGCTGAAAATGTTTGTTGGTACATGCTCGGGGGGAAAAAAGAGTTGCCCCAACTGTTGCTAAAGGCATGTTTGCAGTATTTTGTAACATCGATGTGATGTTAGTGTGCTGTTTCATGTGACAGATGATAAATCTGGTTGGTTTGTTTACCAAATTGTAGTTAAAGTATTATGTTGTTGTGTAAACCAACACGAATGAACCAGTTATTGAAAAATGTGCTGTGTAGTCATTATGATACAGTGATTATGATATAGTTTTTCTCTCTCTCTCTCTCTCTGTGGATGACATGTGCGTGCTTTGCCCCCCCCAGGAGGAAGGGACGAGGTTTGTGTTCAACGAGGCCACGCTGAAGCCGTCAGACAACTACATGGACCGCTGGGTGCTGTCCTTCACCCAGTCCCTCATCAAGTTTGTCACCAAGGAAATGGCAGGCAAGTCCCCCCTCGTCCTCCTCTCTCTGTTTCCGTAACAAACGGTTTTAAACAGAACAGGGTTGTTAGCCCTGTGTCTAACCCCCTACCTGGAGGAAGGGTTCCACCTTAGTCGCCTTTTACGACATGCCTGGTTGGAGGGCAGGGATCCTATTCTTGCGATGCTCGCTTTGCAAGCATACCCCGGGAGTCCCATGGGGGTCCTCTCTCTGTGGAGTAGTGAAATGTGTTTCTTGACAGAAGTGGTCTGGTGTGGCATTGGTGGAATGTCTCGTACCCAGAGAGAGAGATGCCTGGAGAAAACAGAAACTGGCTCACACCACTGTAAAAAGGCAGTGGCAAAAGGTTCAGGCCAAGTCATGTACATCCATGATCACAGAGGCCTTAGCCTGGATTGCTCATGCTGTGTCAGATCGTTGAGATGAGAACAGGAGAATGGCAGAGTTGCTGCCAGGCTGCAGAAATGCTAGCGCGGTACCTGTAGATGGACAGCTAGAGCAATCTGTCAGCTGTGTGCCCACCCAGCGGCCAAAAATGAAGTCAAGCTTGACAAAAGTGCTGAAGTTTAATTAATGTTGTCAAAAGAGGAGATGGCATTGTTTTACCTGAAATATTTGTGAGATGTGGTGTGCTCAACAGACGAGTGGAGAGAGCAACAAGTTTGGTATTGTAAGTTTTGAGGTCATGCATGTGACCTTAGCAGATGAACGGACAAAGGTTTGGGATTTTACCATCTTCCAGGTTAGTGTACAAGCAGACCTACCAGTGCTGTATTTCTTGAGCACATACACGCAGAAGATCAAGTAGTACGCAGAAGATCAAGTAGTCTTGTGACCAAGACCCTAAGCCATGTCAGCGTTGGGTGAGAGGCTGAAACAAATACACTCGCCACCCACCTGAATCTTCACCATAGCTTGGAGTCTGTGCGGCTTGTTCTGCATCTGCTGAGGGGATTTCTTGGCAGATATAGATGCTGCAGTGGAAAGAGAATGCTGTAAACTCTCCCTGGTAAAAACTGAAGTGTGTGTTTTGCAAGTTACGCAAGTGGTGGTGTGTGAAATGTATGGGTGTATTACTATGTGTGTGTGTGTGATGTGTGTGTGTGTGTGTTTACATGTGTGTGTTATGTGTGTGTGTGTTGTGTGTGTGCAGCATACCACCTGTACACGGTGATGCCTCATCTGGTGAAGTTTGTGGACCAGCTGACCAACTGGTATGTCCGCATGAACCGCCGCAGGCTCAAGGTCAGTGAAATGAGGCTCACCCCACCCCACCCCACCCCACCCCACCTCGGGGTCAGATTGTGTTTGATGGCTTGTATCGTTACGATGGTGGTTTGGAATGTTTCATCTTGACTGCCAGAACAGAAAAGTGTATATGGAGTGTCATGAATAATGGATTGTTTTAGAATGTCTGTTTCTTATAGGGGATGGAAGCTCAGTGGTCAGAGCACTCACTTTCCCCAGCTAAGGTTAAGTGCATCGAGCGTGGTTACCACTTGGATGGGTGACCGTCTGCGCGCCTTGGCTTCAATACAGTCCCCCAGTTTACCCATCTGTAAATGGGTACCTGCCTTTTTAGGGTCAGGAAGGGTAAAGCGGTGAGGGAGAGGAGATGGGTGCTGCCCTCATTGTGCTGGCCCCTGGAGAGGTGAGGTCTCTGACGCCTCGCTCCCCTACAGCCACATAGGTTATGGGGGGACACCTTTACCTCTGTTTTTGTTACCTTGTTCCTTACAGGTGTTTGAAATAGTGAGAACCTCATTTCTTTCAGATGCTTTTATTGAAGACATTTTCTCCGTGTGCATTTAGATAGACTTTGTTTGGTCGTCTTCTATTTGTGTTGTAAGTAAGAAATGAAATAAGCTTGAAGTCGGTAAAAGCACTTTGGAGTTGAGTTGGAATGCTTGTGTGCTTTTGTTTTGGTTTTTGGCAAATGAATGCCAGTACATGCGTGCTTAACATTTACTTTCTTAGACACATGACAATCAGCAAACACACTTTTTGTGACTTTGACGGTTCTTTTCCTTCCCACCTCATTTATTTTCTCAGATAGTCATAATGTTTAAAAGAAAAATGTGTGTGTGTGTGTGTGTGCAGGGTGAGGGAGGTTTGGAGGACTGTCACAAGGCTCTGGAAACCCTGTTCTCTGTGCTGTTCTCCATGTGTCGAGTCATGGTCAGTAGTGCTCACCTGTATGGTCAGACACAGGTCTGGAGGGGGCCAGAATCATGGGGGATTTAGAATTAAAAAATTGCTAGATGCAAATATGGAGATTTCCCTGCGTTAATTCATAGAATTTAGGTTGTAAAACATGTCTGAAGAAACAGGTTTCTTGTACCTCTTATAGATGAAAAGGCTTAGGAGTTTGAAACATTTAGTTTTGGCAGCCATTTTGGATTGTTTCCATGGCAACTGTGCATAAAAATGAGTAATTTATAGATTGTTAATATGTACAGGGGATGCCCTTTCAATATATGATACAACTTGTAACATGAGCTTGTAAACAAAATTTCATCAGTTTCAACCCCCACCTTAAGCCTGTAACGCTTCAAGAGTGAAGGGTGTGAGAGAAAGTGAGGGAGATTCTTCTCCTCCTCTCTCTTCTTTAGCCTTCTTCTCCTTCCTTCATCACGAGGAATGATAGAAAATATGAAAAGATACAGCCATTGTAAGATCTGAGCCTTTAAAGTGACATCATAACTGCCTTCGTCTTTTTCATATCCCCCAGTTGTGCTTTTAGTTGGATTTCAGTGCTGATGCTAGAAGCCCTTTGACGACTTGCTAATAGCGTGGATTTTCCTTGTCAGTTTATAGATGCTGGTTTTACCATAAAACGTCCTTGAACATTGGTAAAATTGGAGAGGGTAGGGGTTGAAGGTGTTGTTGAATGAATGATGGACATCAATGTATATGCAGCATAAGATTTTTTTCCCAGTGATGACTGATGTGGATCTACAACATTTCGGGGCTGGTTGTATTTGTGGTTGTATTGGTGGTTGTATTGGTGGTGGTTGTATTTGTCTCTTCCAGGCATCGTTCACCCCATTCCTGACGGAGCTGATGTACCAGAGCATGAGGAAGTGCATGGCCGGTGAGGCGGCCACCTCCGATGACACGCGCAGCGTCCACTTCCTGCTGCTGCCCAAGACCCAGGAGGAGGTCATCCACACGGACATCGAGTCGGCCGTGTCCCGCATGCAGACGGTCATCGAGCTGGGTCGTGTTGTAAGGGACCGCAAAACTCTGCCCCTGAAGGTGGGTGGTTGTGCCGCAGGCGTGGTGACAGTGACGATAACGATGATGATGATGGCGATGATGATGATGATGACGATGAGGACGACGATGATAAGGATACGCTTGTGTGTGTTGTGTTGCCTGGTTCATACTGAAGTGATGTGTGTAGCGAAGAACTGGCACCAGACAGTCATGGTGACGATGATGATGATGATATGATAAGGATACGCTTGTGTGTGTTGTGTTGCCTGGTTCATACTGAAATGATGTGTGTAGTGAAGAACTGGCACCAGACAGTTGTGGTGACGATGATGATGATGATGATACGCCTGTGTGTTGTGTTGCCTGGTTCATACTGAAATGATGTGTGTAGTGAAGAACTGGCACCAGACAGTTGTGGTGACGGTGATGATATGCTTTTGTGTGTTGTGTTGCTTCGTTATGTGTACAGAAGAACTGGCACCAGACAAGTTGTGATGATGATATGCTTTTGTGTGTTGTGTTGCTTCGTTATGTGTACAGAACTGGCACCAGACAAGTTGTGGTGACGGTGATGATGATATGTTTTTGTGTGTTGTGTTGCTTGGTTAATACTGAAGTTAAATATGTGTTGAAGAACCAGCACCAGGCAGTTGAGATGATGATGATACGCTTTTGTGTTGCTTGGTTAATATTGAAATGATGTATGTATTGAAGAACCAACACCAGGTAGTCATGTTGATGACGATATGCTTTTGTGTTGGTTGGTTAATATTGAAATGATGTATGTATTGAAGAACCAACACCGGGTAGTCATGTTGATGACGATATGCTTTTGTGTTGGTTGGTTATGTGTACAGAAGAACTGGCACCTGTCAGTCGTGGTGATGATGATATACTTTTGTGTTGTGTTGCTTGGTTAATACTGAAATGATACGTGTGTTGAAGAATTGGCATCAGGTGGTCATGGTGATGATGATATGCTTTTGTGTTGCTTGGTTAATACTGAAATGATGTACATGTGTATAGAAGAAGTGGCATCATGCTGGTGCAGCTAAGTACTTTTAACAGGTACTGATGAACAGGTACTTTTAACAGGTACTGATGAACATAGAATTTAGGCATGAAAGTCTGCAGACATGGCTTGTGTAAGTGTGCTGTAGTGTACGCTTGTGACTATTGTATACATGTAATGTCAAGTGGAGTGGTGGTCTAGAGGTAACGCGTCTGTCTAGAAAGCAAAAAGTCTGGGTCAGAAGTGTGCGGTGGTTCAAATCCTGTTTGGACCCGAAACTTTTCCCCCATCCATTAGACCATGAGAGATGGTCTGGGCGCTAGTCTTTTGGATGAGACGATAAACCGAGGTCCCGTGTGTTACACATAATTAATTAGTGCACGTAACAGAACCCATGGCAATATGAGAGTTTTCCCTGGCAAAATTCTGTAGAAAAAAGCCACTCTGATAGGGAAACAAATACATCTGCAGACAGGAAAAAGAAAAAGGGTGGCACTGGTCTTGTGGCGACGCGCTCTCCCTGGGGAGAGCAGCCTGAATTTCATGCAGTGAAATCTGCCATGACTTTAAGTGGTATAAATAAATATAAAATATTGTTTGATGTACAAACTGTGTGTGTGGTGTTTGCTGCTGCTGCTGCTGCTTGGAGAGTTTTTGTTTTTTCCTTCCCTTCATATATGTTGTATGGATGTAAGAAACGTGTTGTCACGTTTTGTTTGCAGTACCCCCTGAAGGAAGTGGTGGCCATCTCCAATGACCCCAAAGCTCTGGAGGAAATCCGCTACCTGGAGAAGTACATCCTGGAAGTGAGTCCCCAGCACTTACCTGCAAAGAAAAGCTTTGAAGGAATCCATTTGTAAACACTCATTTGCACTCTTTGTAATATTTTGTCAAAAAGTTAAAAGATCAAAAAAAGATCGTCCAAACTTCTTTGAACAAGTTATTAAAATCACTTTTTAATTTCCTGAAGTCAGAATGCGGCTACCTTAATGGTGGGTAAAAACGGTCATATATGCAAAATCTTTTCTTTTCTTTTTTAATGTAAAATCCTACTGTTGTTGAACCTCAGAGGTCTATCCAAGGAACAAAAAAATATCACTTGAAACAACAGTTTGTCCTGCAGGAGTAGACCTGTGAACATCCATTTTTACATTTATTTATTTGTATTTTTTTAATTTATTCTTATTTTGAGGATAATGGAATAAGCACTCATGTGCTTTTTTTCATCCAGTCCCAGTGTGTATGCAGTTTTGTACATTTTGTCGTCCGTTCCCACCAGCACACAATGGCCTACTCCTCCGAAAAGTGGAACGGGTTTTAACGTGTTAACATTTTATCTTGTGTTATTCATTCATTCATTCATTCTTTTATTTCGAGGATAATGGAAGAAGCAGTCATGTGCTTGTTTACATCCAGTCCCCGTGTGTGTGCGGTTTTGTCAGTTGTGTGTGTGTTGCTGTGTGGTAGGAGCTGAACGTGCGGCGCCTGACGACGACCACGGACAAGGAGAGGTACGGGGTGACGCTGAGGGCAGAGCCGGACCACAAGGTCCTGGGCGCCAAGCTGAAGGGCCAGTTCAAGGCCGTGTCCGAGCAGATCCGCGGCCTGTCGGACAGCCAGCTGACCGCCTTCCTGCAGACGGGCACGGTCCAGGTGGGAGGTCAGGAGCTGCAGAAGGAGGACCTGCGCGTGATGTTCAGCGTGGAGGATCAGCAGGGGGGCAGAGGGGAAGGCCAGCAGCAAGCAGTACGAGGCCCACTCCGACGGCCAGGTCAGTTGTGTGTTCTCCTTCAGCTGAGTGATGGTAGCGGGTGGACTGTTTTTATGACAGTTCTGACCTGTTTGTGTGCTGGCTGTAGTACACAGAGAAAATAAAGCCATCACAAACAAAAACATTGATTTTAATAAAAGAATTTGGATTTTAAAATTTTTTATTGAAATTTATTTTATATCGAGGATAATGGAATAAGCACCCATGTGCTTTTTTACATCCAGTCCCCGTGTGTGTGTGCGGTTTTGTAAATTTTGTCATCTGTTTCCACCGTCACACGATGGCCTACTCTTCCGAAAAGCGGAACAGGATTTAACGTGTGCACAAGATGTTCTGCGTGCATTCGAACACGGGTTCTCGGTTTATAGTCTCATCCGAAGGACTTTCCGGTTAGGAGGAAATGAAAGGGAATGATATGAAAGCTGAGAGTCTGGGACAGATTTTTCTTTCAGAAAAGATTCATGTTTGTTTTGTAACTCTGCTGGCCAGGCTCAGGTGTTCTAAAGGTTAGACACTATCAGGTTTTAGACCTGCGGGCTAAGAAGTGGGGTGGTTGGCTGTTTGTACTGTACACCTGCCGGGGGAAAAAAAGATCCTTTGAAACCTTGGCATTGCTATTTTGTGTCTTGCTTTACAAGAGAAAGGGTTGTCTTTGTGTGCACTTCATTCAGTGGCTGTATTGAGCTCTCTTTAGCTTTTTGGCAGATTGGTTCATTTTAAGACTTAATTGGATACTTTTTCTTATCCTTTAATGCCTTCTGGTACAAAATGCATACGCGCACACACACACACACACACTTAAGTGTAGACCGTGTACTATTAAATCCATTGTGACTGGAGCAGACAAATCACTGTGAGCACTGTCATGAGCCTGCTGTAGAGAAATAGTTTGTAAAACTGAATTCTGCTAAAAACAGAACTCTCCTTACAACACGGAAAGATGTCCACTAAGCCACGCATGTCCAGCTTGACCTCAGTGATTGATGACAGCAAGTAATTCTCTGCTGGACCTTGGATTGAAAAACGACTCGCGACAGAAGCGTTAAAACAGAGGAGAGAAAGCACACAAGCCTCATGACAGAAGCCTGAGGAAAGTGAACTAAGGCTTCAGTTGTGTGTGTGTGTGTGTGTTGTGTGTGTGTGGGACAGATCTTGGTGCTGTTGGACGTCACCCCGGACCAGTCCATGATGGATGAGGGGGTGGCCAGGGAGGTCATCAACCGGGTGCAGCGACTGAGGAAAAAGGTGAGATCTCGCTGGGGGGTTTCCTGGGGGGGTTTGTACTGGGGGGGTGGGGGGGGGGGGGGGGGGGGGGGGGGGGGGGGGGGGGGGGGGGGGGGGGGGGGGGGGGGGGGGGGGGGGGTTCAGGGTGGGGTTTTGACTGGGGGGGTTCAGGGGGGGGTTTTGTACGGGGGGGGTTTCAGGGGGGGTTTTGCACTGGGGGGTTTCAGGGGGGGTGAGGGTTCGGGTGGGTTTTGTACTGGGGGGGTTCAGGGTGGGTTTTGCACTGGGGGGTTTTAGGGGGGGTTTTATACTGGGTCTTTCCAGGTGGGTTTTGTACGGGTGGGAGGTCAGGGTGTTTTTTTTTATAGTGGTTTTTATACTGAGAGTTTTCCAGGGTGGATTTTGTACTGGGGTGGGGGGGGGCTGTTATACTGGGGTTTTATGGTGGGTTTTGTACTGAAGGTTTTCCAGGGTGGATTTTGTACTGGGGGGGGGGAGGGGGGGGGGGCTGTTATACTGGGGGTTTCGTTCTGGGTTTTATAATAGCATTCAAGTGGGAAAGGTTGGGAATTGCTATTTTGACAGTTGTACATAGCATTCAAGATATATATAAAGGAAGATGGGAAATTATACAGTTTTTTTCACAGGTTTTGTGAGTTGTACATAGCATCTAAGATAACAGAACAAACTAATAACTTCTTCACACATACATGCACACACACACGCCCACCTGCAATCTGACAACCCAGGTTGGAATCCTGTTCATGGGGATTTTTTTCCCTTGAGTTAACATCAGTGCAGACACCACTCTCCCCAAAAGTCCTTCCGATGAGATTATAAACAGAGGCCCCATGTGTGAATCCACGCAAAACATCTTGCACACATGTTAAATCCTGTTCCGCTTTTCGAAAGAGTAGGCCATCATGTGCTAGTGGGAACAGATAACAAAATGTACATAACCACACACACATAGGGACTGGATGTAAAAAAGCACCTGAGTGCTTACTCCATTATCCTCACTATAAAAGAATAAATAAAATAAAAATGATAAAACACACACACACAGAGCTAAAGAGAAACGTGGCGCATTTCAATTTCAGTGTTCAGGTTGGTGGTGAATTTTTATTTTGTGTGTGTAACCCTCTACAGGTGAAGCTGATGCCCTCAGATGAGATCGTGGTGTACTACCAAGCATCAGGTCACCTGGAAAGCGTCATCAAGGAGTACTCCGACTTCATCTTCGCCACCATCAAGCAACCTCTCAAGCCTTACCCCGTGCCCCCAGCAGACAATGTCATCATCGCTGAAACCATGCCGGTGAGTGTCACACTGCTGCCCACCCACGTTCCTTAACATCGTCACTCCACATCTGTTAGGGTGTGCCTGTCAGTTAGGGTGCTGACCTACTGGTTTCTTTGTGTGCTCCATTCCATAATCGTATCGAGTTTAGGGATGTTGAATCACAGTTCTTCTTCTTCTTCTTCCTCGAACAGCAACTCATTGTCGTCTGTCATATGAGAAAAATGCGTTGCGCCGCTGTTAAGCGCCTTACAAGTCAGGCCTAGCACATCCACTGTTACATCTGAATTACTGTTATGATTGTTAGTGTGTGTGTGTGCGTGTTCTGTGCCATTCCACTGCAGTATTGCCTGCAAGAGTTGAGGGGGGTTAGATCACTTAGTAAGGACATTTTGGATTTCTTCTTGTTTTGGTTTGGGTGATGAAGAGTTAAGGAGTTTAAAGTTTGTGTTTTCTGTCCGTCTCTGAAGATGTATTTCTTGATTTGAAGAAGGAAAACGAGACTTGTAGTTATCAAGTGCAGTAACAGTAACGAACCCTCAAAGGCTTTTGTTGGTTTGCTTCAAGGCTTACTTTGTTTTGAGTTTTAGAGGGAATGAATGGGGTTGGTTGCTTTGGCTTTCTTCTTCTTGGTGCTTTTTGGGTTTTTTGGTTTGGGGGTTGGGGTGGGGGGAGGGAGTGGTCATGTGTCACAAACCATAACATAAAAATGTTGATTTCATATCACAGCCAATTCATTGACAACAGTTTTCAATTGAAAACGCCCCCCCCCCCCCCCCCTTCCACCCCCCCCTTCCTCCCCCTCCACCACCATCCCCTTCCTCCCCCTCCACCACCAAATACTCTTTTTTTAAAAATTTATCTCAGGTGCAGGTTTGACTTGTATCTTGAATCATTTCAGACAGAACAAAAACGATACAAACACGACCACTTTTTTTTTTCTGTTTCCCATTTCAGATCAAAAACTACCAGCTGGGCATGACCCTGACCGGCACTCCTTCGTCCTCAGCCTCCCAGACCAGCAGCAGCAACATCAGCAACAGCAACATCAGCAGCAGCGACAGTAACAAGAAGGGGGCCGGGCAGGCGGTGGGGGCCCTATGCCCGGCCCCTGTGGTGGGGGGGGTTCAGCCAGCGGCCCGCTTCGTCAACGTGCAGCTGTGTCAGCAGCATCGCCTGACGGCCGGGGAGGGCCGCACAGGGCAGCAGGCCACCGTGCTGCTGGAAAACCCTGCCGGCCAGAACGCCCTGTCTGCTGACCACCTCCTCACCCAGGTCTCTTGGTGCTTAGTCAATGTTCCATCTGGAAATAAAACTTTGACTTGTTTGGGTTTCTTTTACCGGGGGTGGGGGAGTTCTGTTCTGTTCCTGGGCTAGAGACTGAGGTTCACCAGTGATGAGGTTTTTGTTGGCGTATGTGACCGTTTTTCCCCCCCCCTCTCCCACCATTGGGAGGCACCGTGGTCGAGTGGTTTAGGCGGTCAACTCGTGATCCAGAGGTCGCGGGTTCGATCCCCGCTCGGCTCGGTGTTGTGTCCTTGGGAAAGACACTTTACTCCTATTTTCCTCACTCCACCCAGGTGTACAAGTGGGTACCAGCTCTGCTGGGGAAGTATCTGGCGACAGACTAGCGTCCTGTCACAGGGGTGGCGAAAAACCCTCAGTTCGCTTAACGCTACAGAAACCGGGATAAGCTCCGGCTCTATGGGCCTTATGGCTCGAAAGAACATACTTACTCTCCCACCATTTGGGTTGATGCAGTCTGACTTCAGGGACAGCGTCTGAACACTCCTGTGTGTGCATGCGATTTTGAACATGTTGTCATCTGTTCCTACCAGCTCGAAAAGGCGTACACTTTTTCAAGGCGGGAATGGTTAGTTTTTTACCTTGTGTGCAAGATGTTCTACGTGGATTCGCGCATGAAGCCTCAGTTTATAGTCTCATCTGAAGGAGTTTGATGTTCAGTTTGATTTGTTCATCAAACTGGAAAGAAAGGGCAAGGCTGTAATCAGCCAGAGCCTGGCTGTCAACTTGTTAGGCACATTATTATTATTATTATTATTATTGTCAGGCAGGTGAAGGTCTTGACCATCCTGCCACCTTCCTTCCTGGTTGTTGGCTGTTTATGAATCGTCTGCTTGTTGATGTCATCTTCGATCATTTAAATAATCAGGGTTATGAATCATCTGCTTGTTGATGTCGTCTTCGATCATTTAAATAATCAGGGTTATGAATCATCTGCTTGTTGATGTCGTCTTCGATCATTTAAATAATCAGGGCTATGAATCGTCTGCTTGTTGATGTCATCTTCGATCATTTAAATAATCAGGGCTATGAATCGTCTGCTTGTTGATGTTATCTTTGATCATTTAAATAATCAGGGCTATGAATCGTCTGCTTGTTGATGTTATCTTTGATCATTTAAATAATCAGGGCTATGAATCATCTGCTTGTTGATGTCCTCATGTCATCTTCGATCATTTAAATAATCAGGGTTATGAATCATCTGCTTGTTGATGTCGTCTTCGATCATTTAAATAATCAGGGTTATGAATCATCTGCTTGTTGATGTCGTCTTTGATCATTTAAATAATCAGGGTAGTGACTGTCCAAGGAATTGGAAGGGGTGTTAAAAGTTTTTTTCCATTTTTTTCAAGAAATTTTTGGTGCCAAGTGTTCATCTGTCACATCACAGTCAACACTTAGATTTGAGATGCCCTGACACTATTCTTTATGCCCTGACACTAGTCTTTCTTTTATATCATCCATGCTTTAGAGGATGGATATATATAAAAATGCTGAGGTACGGTTGTACACCTATCTAAACCCATGCTGTGTCCATTGACCAGGTGCAGATCGTGTTTGGCCTGAGAGGACACGCTGTTCAGTTGTTTGAAGACGCCAGGCTGACAAAGCCGGTGAGGGGACCGCAGAAGGCAAGCGGTTTGTCGGGAAAGACGCTGTACGTCACTTCAGCCACCACAGACGCCAACAGCACAACGGCAGAGTGCAGCGTCCAGTCCCCCATCTGCCATTTTGTCAACGTGGACTACAGTGGGAAGAAGGCAACTCTCATGCTGGAGAACCCAAGGGGAACCACTCTGTCTGCGTCTGAAATTCTGGACCAGGTGAGTGCCTTGAACTTTTTTTGTTGTTTATCTTCAAGGTTGTGGGGGAAAATGTCATCGTTTATCTCCACATACCACACCCTCATAACCCTTCCACATCTCTTTTGTTTTTCTGTACCTAATCAGTATGTATTCTCATTATGACAGTTCTGTTCAGTGATAGGGTTAAAGATGTTTACACAACCCTCAAACAGATGTGATAGGAGATTGTCAATCACTATTACTGCACACCTGCCAGTTTTCTTTCTTGCTGCTACTCCTCCTCCAGTGTCTTCTGCAGTGGCTCACAGAAACTGTGTGCTGTGAAGCCAGGAAAGAGATGTAGGGGACAGGTGTGGGGAGACGAGGGGGCAGGCTGGACGGTGGTACAAGAAAAAGGTTGCATATAGTGGTGCTCTCTTCCTGGATTGTGTGTGTGTTTTTTTTAGCAGATGCTTTACTGGTGCATCAGACCAATAGCATTGTATCGGCTTATTGGGGTTAGATCTTTCTACAGAAATCCTAATGTAAAGAAACAGTGGATTGATAGAGACCCGGTGTGTATGTGCTATGGCTTAGACTTTATAGGGAGTCCTTCACCAGTTTTAGTGCCTTGTTTCTGTAGATTACTGTTCTTGACATTGTCACCGTACACATTTAAATGCATGCTCAATTCATGACCATCACATTAGGAAAGCAAAGATTCCCACTTCAGTAGTCCTTAGCCTACAGATGTGATGGTATCACTTTGTAGTTGCATAATGGAAAAACGGCAAATCTTGTATCCAAACAAAAAAGAAGAAAAGAAAAGAAAGAAAGTACACATTTGAATCATCAGTCGCTGTTCTTTGTTGGTACAGGTAGATCACACGGTGAATCGGTTGTAAGTGTCTGTTCTGGATATTGCTCAACTACCTCAGCACCCTAGTATTTCTTTCCATGAAAACCCTGATCACACACACACACACCCCTTTACGACATGTATTTTCACATCAGCCACTGATGTGTGTGGTTGTGCACCCTGTGTGTGTGTGTGTGGTGAAGCTTTCTGGCCCTTTGCCTGAAAGTTCAGGGCTGACGGTGAGTTGGTGTCTTGATGCAGGCGCGAGCTGTGTACAGCCTGAACGGCAAGAAGGTCGTGCTGAGCCGTCCAAGGACAAGAAGGACGCCGTGACGCTGGGATCTGTCGACCTGCTCTCCTTCCATTCCAAGCAGTTGTTCGTGCTGTGATGACCAGGAGGCTCCTGCAGGGGCTGCCTAAGGAAGGAATGACTTTGTTGTTGCTGTGTGTGTGTGTGAGAGTGCGTGCTGAAGAAAGAGGGTGAGATGTTCTGCTCTGTGTGTGTGTGTCAAGTTTGTCTTTAGGTATCACAGGTTATCATGAACCGTTTTCCTGATTCAAAGGAGAAACAGTCTTTTGTGCCGAGTTAGAATTCTGGGGTCGCAGGTTCTAAAAATGAACTTTGTTTCCATTGGTCTTTAAGGTCCTGAGAGTTACGGGCTAAGCACAACAGATCTCCTTTCATTCTACTGCTTTGATATCAAAGATGATGGTTGTAGAGAAGAAACGCTCTGAAAGCATCGTAGAATTCTGTAGGAAGGTGTGTCGACTGAACTAGCTGTAAACAAGAAACTAGCTGTGAAAGCATATAGAATATGTATTGAAGAGTATTGACTAAGCTAGCTATAAAGAAGAAACTTGCTCTAAAAGCTTTATAGAATTATGTATTATTAAAGTGTATTGACTTAAACTGTGGACATAAATGTATACACTGTGTAACACAGATTTTCTTTATCCATGCCTGTGAATGATACAAAAACCACACTTCAAACATTTTGCCAAATGCGTGTTCTCGTTCAGTGATAACCATACAAAATAATCAAATGAAAATGGGCCACAGAGAAGGCGCAGTGATGGGTTGTTGCAGTGAGTAGTGTCCAGTATTACATCCCTCACTTTGCCATTTCTATGAAAGTAGCCGTTGAAGAGTGGAAGATACTGTAGCGTGCCAACACTTGTGTCCAACTGCAGAGGTAAAGTTGGTATATATATATATATATATATATATATAATTATCAGTGTCTTCACAGGGGCTTTGGACACTTCTGAACTTCCTTTTTTGTGGTTTTTGTTTTGTTTTTGTTTTTATGAGTTTTGTTGTTTTTGTTTGGGGTATAGTTTGGTGGGGTTTTTTGTTGTTGTTTTTTTTTGGGGGGGGAGGTGCCATCCTATGCTATTGAGGATTATATGCATAATGAGGTGATGAACTTGAAATATCACTAACAGACCTCTCTGTTGACAAAGACAGGTATTACTCTTAGATCTGACACACCTCTCACAAGTGATGGTGTGTGTGTGGTGTCTGTGAATTGACTAGCAGGATTTTGCTGACAGCGTGTCCAGCGTTTACTGCATACTAGCTGCCTGTAGCACACTTTTAAAATACAGCAAGTTTGACAGAAGCATGCAGACTAGCATAATCCACACAAGTCTGTTGGTACAGAATTCAAGCTTGAACATGTGGAGCATCTGCATGTTATGATTGTGTGGAGAAAGACAGGAGGTCATGGATTTGAACTGCATTCTTGTATTTTGATTTAATCCAAATTGCTTTAAAGTAGTGGGAGGAAAAACCCAGCTG
Source organism: Rapana venosa (assembly GCA_028751875.1). Taxonomy (NCBI): domain Eukaryota; kingdom Metazoa; phylum Mollusca; class Gastropoda; order Neogastropoda; family Muricidae; genus Rapana; species Rapana venosa. The sequence goes on along the minus strand of CM054142.1, from coordinate 72,424,586 downwards.
AACTATATATAGACCAGGGACACTTGCTGTGTGTGCCCAATGTTGTGTAGACTACAGGGTATGGTTTTCCTTTACTTTTAACTGTTGTTTCCTTGTGGACAGTTCTGTAGGATACACGTTTTGTTCAGATTCAGCCATTGTTTTTGTTTACAGTGGATTTTGTTGTTGTTGTTGTGACAAGTGGAGTTCCCTTTCAAGTGGAGGTAGGCTTTGTCTCTTTCTTGTCAGTCCTCAGCAGTTGAGAACTGTCACTTGTCACCCCACCAGAAGCGAAAGGGTCTGTCTGCTGTCTTACACTGTAAACTGAAAGAGCAGCAATGATGGTGACGGGTTAGAGATCAAGATCTGGTAAAAAACAACAAAACCAAGTGTAGTATATATATACACACCTATGTGCTGCGTGCTGCACTTATTTATTTATAATGAACTGCCTGTTTCCTGTCAACAAATGTCCTGGCATATAGAGAACAGTCTAACTTATTATAAATTTGTTGCATATTCTGTCATGCTTGTCATTGTAAGTTTGCTTGTGTTTTGCTTATGTAGAACATTGTTTTGGCAGGGGTGTGTTTGGGGAATGAGAAGTCTGCAATTTTCATGAAAAAAATGCAGTATTTTCAATAAACAAAGTTGTGAAAACAAATCTGGGTTTGAAGGAATGTTTGTTTTATCAGCAAAAGAGAAACTTCTTTGAAAGTCAAAACTGTGCAAAGAATGTATGTGAAATTCTGTTTTGTGCCCAACATGAAATCTGTTTCATATGATCTGTTGCCATTTTTTTTCTTACCCTGTACAGAGAATGCCTAAAACAGACAGACAATCATACAAGGAAACATGTCAAAAGCAAGCCATCATGTTTACTTCAGCCATCACATCCATACACAACGTACTTCTCCAAATTTGGTTTGTAACAACTTGTAAAGGAAGAAAAAAATCCAAACTTCACATGTAAAGGAAAAAACAAACCAAAAAACTTCACATGTAAAGGAAAAAAACCCAACATGTTAAGCGAATGAACAACTATGAATTCTGTAAACTGTAGCTATATACCAGCTTCCAAACATGTATCCCTGGATATAAATCTACAACAACACGTGATCAGAGAAGTATTCAACTCTCCAAAGAAAACTGGAATGGAAAATCTACAACAATATTATGATCTACTTGTAACAAATGAAAACGAAAAATCTGTAGTAAAGTACACCTGCCACAAAACAAACAAAAGTCACTTAAATTAAAAACAAAAACTAGACCTAACACAGAGAAACAGATGGATCTATTCCAGAGAAGCCATAAACTCTACAATTCATACACAAAATGAACTATCTCACTGATTGAGAAACAGGACTTTTCTACTGAAAGAAAAGTATGTTCTTTCGAGCCAGAAGGCCCATAGAGCCGGAGCTTATCCCGGTTTCTGTAGCGTTAAGCGAACTGATGTTTTTCACCACCCCTGTGACAGGACGCTAGTCTGTCGCCAGATACTTCCCCAGCAGAGCTGGTACCCACTTGTACACCTGGGTGGAGTGAGGAAAATAGGAGTAAAGTGTCTTTCCCAAGGACACAACACCGAGCCGAGCGGGGATTGAACCCGCGACCTCTGGATCACGAGTTGACCGCCTAAACCACTCGACCACGGTGCCTCCTTTTCTACTGAAAGAGAAGTGATTCTCTAGTGCTAGAAAGGTGTTTCCTGTATGTGTTGAGGGGTGAGATGGATCTACAGCTGATAATGTGTAAATATATATGAAAGGAAATCAAGTCCCTAAGTACATTGTAAAGATAGGAATTTATGTTCCAAACAAACAAAAAACCAGCAACAAGAATTTTTTTTTTTTTAAATCAACCTATCGTGAACAAGCACCATCAATAATACCCTGACTTTTTAGTCAGTGCTTAAAAATATTCTTGCTGTCTTGCATCAATTTCATTGGCTACTTGTTCCATCTTACTAGTAGGTAAGTACTAAATTTAAACAATGATCTAAACAAAAATTTAAATGATAGATGGGTTTTGTGTATGTACTTGATCTGTTTTTGAGGTGAGATGTCGAAGTTGATCGTGTTTGTAGGGGCTGTTCCCTGCAGCTGATGCTGTCTGAATGGAAGCCCATCCAGACAGAAAAAAAGTATTTCTTTTTGCTCTAATACCATCACTGCACCCCAATTATCATTTAGGTAATGAGTGTTTATAAATCAGTCACACCTAGCAACCAGACAAATACAAGCCAAAATGACCCATTGGTTTCACGCCCTTACTCCATTTACTGCTAGTATTATTTTTTTTAAGTCTTTTTGATAAGGAAGACTTACTGTCAGTAGTGAATAAAACTTAACCATGAGACTCTGCTGTGTTTTTTTAATATTCTTTTCATGAATTGAACAGGCGAGAGTTCATGTATCATTTAATAACCTTTTCTTGGTCTCACTTTTTCACCAAGCAGATTGATTAGCTTTACTAAGATGGAATCACAAGCAAGAGAGAATGACAAGTGTCAAGACACTGCTCGAGTTGATTCTGTTCACTTTTTATAAACTGGCATGCTGTGTTCATTGCCTAATGTCAGTCAGTTTTGTACAGCACTGAATCTCTTCATTGTCAGTTTCAGGGTAAGCAAACGTCTCATTTTATGCAGTGTTAGTCCTGCTAGCTGATCTGTATGATTTTCCATCATTGGATTATAGTAATCATAACCCCAAATGATCAAGTGTAAGTGAACCTCATGATCAGTATCGATGAACACAGATCCAGTATATGTGTACCTAATGATTATTAATTTGCACAATTGTGACTCTACCATTATTCCAGTGTAATTCTAGCCTACATGATTCCAAGTGTAAATCTAAGCCTACATGATCCAGTTCTTAGCTCAATTCTGTGAGCCTACATGATTCCAGTGTAATCTTGAAGCCTACATGATTCCAGTGTAATCTCTAAGCCTACATGATTCCAGTGTAATCTCTAAGCCTACATGATTCCAGTGTAATCTCTAAGCCTACATGATTCCAGTGTAATCTCTAAGCCTACATGATTCCAGTGTCATCTCTAAGCCTACATGATTTCAGTGTAATTTGTGAATCTACATGATTCCAGTGTAATTTGTGAGCCTACATGATTCCAGTGTAATTTGTGAACCTACATGATTCCAGTATGATGTGTGAGCCTACATGATTCCACTGTAATTTGTGAACCTACATGATTCCAGTGTAATCTCTAATCCTACATGATTCCAGTGTGATGTCTAAGCCTACATGATTCCAGTGTAATCTCTAAGCCTGCATGATTCCAGTGTGATCTCTAAGCCTACATGATTCCAGTGTAATCTCTACCATGATCAGTATCTCAGCTACTGATTCCAGTGTATCTCTAAGCCTACATGATTCCAGTGTGATCTCTAAGCCTCATGATCAGGTTGTCTAAGCCTACATGATTCCAGTGTAATCTCTAAGCCTGCATGATTCCAGTGTCATCTCTAAGCCTACATGATTCCAGTGTCATCTCTAAGCCTGCATGATTCCAGTGTCATCTCTAAGCCTACATGATTCCAGTGTCATCTCTAAGCCTACACGATTCCAGTGTCATCTCTAAGCCTACATGATTCCAGTGTCATCTCTAAGCCTGCATGATTCCAGTGTCATCTCTAAGCCTACATGATTCCAGTGCCATCTCTAAGCCTACATGATTCCAGTGTAATCTCTAAGCCTACACGATTCCAGTGTAATGTCTAAGCCTACATGATTCCAGTGTGATGTCTAAGCCTACATGACTCCAGTGTCATCTCTAAGCCTACATGATTCCAGTGTCATCTCTAAGCCTACATGATTCCAGTGTCATCTCTAAGCCTACATGACTCCAGTGTCATCTCTAAGCCTACATGATTCCAGTGTCATCTCTAAGCCTACATGATTCCAGTGTGATCTCTAAGCCCTCAACCTGACAGACATCAGACAGCAAGTACTAGCAGGAAACCTTTTCTTTCCGTTTCTCGGCTAGAGCTCCAAGGTTCACCAGCAGCGAGATTTTGCGTATGCGATCAATTTTACCCGCCATTAGGGTTCCACCTTCATGGACATGGAAACCTTTCATAAATAACCTTCCACCCCCACCCATCCTCCCCATTCCACCTTCCAAAATGGGAAAATAAATGACACAGACTGAGCACACAAACGGACAGGCACTTTTGCAGTATAAACATTAACAGAGTACGTAACTGTTGATTCTACCACAAGAAAATAAGTAACGTTATCCCAGGAATCTGGCAAGAGGAACACTATCTTCACCAACAGAATTTACAAGATTTTATGTGGGAACGGATGACAAAATTTACAAAACCGCATACACACGGGGACTGGATGTAAAAAAGCACACAAGTGCTTATTCCATTATCCTCGATATAAAGGAATAAATAAAATTTAAAAAATAAATGTACTGATTCCTTTACCGTCCAGCCCCAGTCAAGCACTGACAAAGGTGCATACGATGACATAAGAAAACCCTGCACAACAAAAATGAATCTGCAACATGGGAAGACCTAGCAAAACCTGGGCTGCCTGTATTGCAGATGATCTTAGAGAAAGGGGCTTAAATAAGGAGGAAGCTCAAAACAGAGAGAGATGGAGAAGGCTCATCAATGTCAAACCTCCCCTGGGAGAAACATGACAAAAAAGGAAGAAGAACATGGGAAACCAAAATCTGCAACATGGATCAGTGGTTCAACACTGATGGGAGTGTTCTGTAAGTGAGGGGGTCACATGCATGGTTAGGGTTAGGTCAGGGTTGGTTGTCAGGTTTTTACCGGTCCTTGGCCAGAGCTCTAGAGTTCACCAAAGGTCAGATTTTTGCATATCCAACCGTTTTTGCCTGTTAGTAAGGTAGCCACATTCTGACTTCGGGGATAGTCACGTGTTGATCCCACCTGAAGTTCGACTTTCCCGTCATAGGTGGTTATAATGATGCCCGTTTTTCAGTTAAGAAAATAAACCATGGCTGTGTGTGTAGCATATTTAGCAGAATTATGCAACAGAATTTGCAACAACACTGTAAGTTGTCTGTGGCAAAATTTTGTAGAAAAAAACCAACAAACTTGTTCTCAGAGGGAAACATTTGTACAATTTAGACAGGAAAAAAAAAAGACATTGAAGGTGTTGCATTGGAGCAGTGAGCTCTCCTCAAGAAATGCAACCGTAGTTTTAAGCAGAACAATCTACCATAGCTTGTAAGTGGCACACAATACAAGTAAGCAAATAAACCAAAGATAAGCCACTAGCTTGGGATAAAACCAATGTCTACCTACAACCATCTCACAGCAACAAATCAGCATTCTCCAAAAATATAATGAAAAATCACATCACCACTGTGTAGTAGTATTAGAAACACAAATCCCAGAGATCTGATAATTTTCTCAACCAAACCAACCTGGTATACAGACGTCACTTTTCCTATCAACAGGCCTCCCTCTATACAGACTGGCTTGTAAAACTGTGAAGCATCTCGGTCATGTTGTATTAATTAAACAAACGTCTGTGAACATCAAGGGCAATATGAATAGAATGATACGTCAAATTTGAGCTAACCATTTCAAAATAACAGTTTTCTGACATTTTTCTGAGCAACAAAATGTGGCACATGTAAATGAAAAAGCAATGTACAGCAAGTCTGCAGTAAATGAATATTTGACACTACATTTGGAATGTTGGGTGAATATCATCTGGCTATGGAATGCTACACCACAACAACATTACATCACATGGTTTAAAACTTCAAGATTAGGCACTTTTGATTCTTATAAAAAGGCTCTCTCTCTCTCTCTCTCTCTCTCTTCTCTCTCTCTCTCTCCTCTCTCTCTCTCTCTCTCTCTCTCTCTTGTCATATCAACAAACATACAGGTACATACATATACATGTACACAGACCTGCTCATTTACCCTTTTTTCACAATTTTCAGACACACAGACTTCTGTGCACATCTGAACACTGTACACCATCCACTTTTTCAAGGGTTAGTGGAATAAATATAATTCTAGGATGTTGTGAGATAACCATTATGAAAATCATGGCATATTGATGCAGGCAATGTACAAAAGAAAACACATTAAAGGACAACTGCCTATGACAAATCTGTCCATCATGATAAACTAAACCAGTCTAGCACAATGAATTTGTCTGGTACATACCATTTTCCTGATTTCCAGTGAAGAATAAAATGTTAGTGCTATCAAGAACAACAAGAAAGGATAATATTCCCCTCTACCCTTAAAAACACAACCAGTATCAACAGGTGAAATGTCATAATGAAAATCACCCAGTTTTCATTGATTAATAACATACCTAGTGAGTTATCTGACATACCTGATGACTCACTGTCTTCTGCCCAGTGTACACACCCAGTTACCAACAGCTATCCAAAGTGACAGTTGTTAACCCCCCCCCCCCCCCCCACCCCCATCATGCCCCAAGAAACATCATCAGCTACGTCAAGGGGCTTGCACACAGACAGACAGACAGACAGACAGACAGACAAACAGGTCAGGAAGTGAAACGTTTGGAGCTGCCTTGATGATAGCTAGCCACGTGTGGTAACAAAATAAAAGGATCTGATTTGAGACTTAACCTTAACTGTCATAAAAAAAAAAACCCAAATTACTTGGAAAAAAATCTTGTTCTGTAAAACACACACACAGAGAACATCTTGCGCACACCTTAAAACCTGTTCAGCTTTTCAGAAGAGTAGGCCATTGTGTGCCGGTGGGAACAGATGACAAAACTGTATGCACATGGGGACTGGAAGCATGTGAGTACTTATTCCATTATCCTTGAAATAAATGAATAGATAAATAAAACTTGAAATAAAAGAAGAGATAAATGAAATACACACACACACACTACACACACACACATACACACACATACACACACACACAAATACACACAACACACACACACACTACACCACTACACACACCACACACACATACACACACACACAACACATACATACACACACACATACACACACACACATATACATACACACCACATACACACACACATCATAACACACACACACACATACACACCACACACTCACACACTCTTTGACATCCAAAGCTAAGCATATAACTGCAATGGTTTATCTTTTAGACAAGCGAGGTTCCCCCCCCAAAAAAAAAACAAAAAAAAAAAAAATTAACGAATCAAATTATATAAAAGATAAATGAACACAAAATCAATGTTGAACAGTGGCCTACTAAGAACGTGGCCTACTACAGTCTTGTAATGTAATCTCTCAGGTCAGGCTTTTTCCCACAGTTCAACAGATGATGAGGTCATGAGCTCACAAAAAGGAATGTAGTTTGTGCAACTGGACGTTCTTACCGCTCTCACATCTCGTGCACATGCTTCCATTAATTAGTCTACTGCATCACCGTCATCGCCGCCCTGACCAATCCTAATCCCTTGTCTCCCAGAATGAAAACTGCAGTTCAGGAAGAGGCAGGACTCAGCAATGTAAGGTACAAACAAATACATGAATAAAGTTGCCACACACACACACACACACACACACACACCCAGTTTGTCTAGACACAACCTGCCCACAGGTCACTGTGACAAGAACCCCAGGGCTTGATGGACATTTCTGTTGCTTTGCTTTCTTTCTTCTTCTTTGGGTACTGATCCTGGGACACTTGAGCAGCCTCAAGCAGAACTGACACAAACGTAACCACACACAAAAACAAACAAACAAAACCCCACACATGTCATAAGAACAGGATAGCCTGGTGGTCAGAGTGATGTATTCGGGATCTGCTGACCTGGGTTTGATTCTTGTTCAAGAGGATTTTTCCTCTGGAGTTAACATCAGTGCAGACTCCACTCTCCCCAAAAGTCCTTTAGATGAGACAATAAACCGAGGCCCCGTATGCAAATGCACGCAGAACATCTTGCGCACACGTTAAACCTGTTCCACCTTTCATAAAAATAGGCCATTGTGTGCCGGTGGGAACAGATGACAAAATGTACAAAAACTGCATACACACGGGGACTGGATGTAAAAAGCACATGAGTGCTTATTCCATTAACCTCGAAATAAAAGAATAAATAAATAAAAGAATAGATCAAATAAATAAATAAATAGGCCTGGAGAAGGGCAATATGTGAAGGAAGGAAGGAAGGAAGGAATGGATTCAGCTCTGTCGCTCTTCATCATGCTGATCGTGGAATGTTGGAAACACTCTTTCTTCCCTGCACCCTCACACAGAACTAAAACCAAAAGTAACTTCAATATCACACAAAAACAACAATCACACACATGTCAGAAGTCGTGAGGAAGAGAATACATGAAGGAGTGGATTCATTTCCGCTACCCTGGCAATAGGTACTGATCCGGGAATGTTTGAAATGTCCACTCCCTTTCCCTGCAGGCTCCAAGAGAATTGTACACCAAAGTACCAAAAACTGCGTGTGAGGAGGGCAGGAGAATGGCCAACAATGAACGAACTTCTTCACTCCTACCAGTCTGACAGACATTTGACACACATTTTCAACACAATATATGACTCCTCTCTCTCTCTCTCTCTCTCTCCCCCCCCCCCCCCCTTTCACCTTCCCCCTCTCTATACATATTGCACACATATTCACACACAGAGGTACATGCTACTAAATTAACAGCACTCTGTTTTGGTCACATCAATGGTGCGCATGCACGCACACACACACACACACACACATGCATGCATGCACACACACACACATTCTATGTAAATTAAACTTAGTATGCATATAAAAAAAGAAAAAAAAAACTTTATATGCATATAGAGGGTCCCCTGTGAATTACAAACTTGAAGGGGCACTACTTATGTGCAAAAAATTTCAACATGTTGCAGTGTTAAGGTTTTTTAAAAAACCAAGACAATAGGTTAAGTCAAAGGACACATACACACTAACTCTTTTATCAAACTAATATCACTGAGAGTGAACAGACATAAAATCAAATCTTTTATCAAAACGACAGCAAACAAATATGTAAATGGGTCAGTTGTTTGAGCTGGGTTGGGTTTTTTAAAAAGTTGTTTGAGCTATCATTGAAGCCCTGAAGGTAAGTGATGCAACACTCCTGCAACAGACTTTCTGCATCACGCCATTTTCATCTGCTATCAATACACCCATCACAAGTGTTGATACTACAGGGGAAAATGTACATGCTCAAAACACACAGCTTTAAAAAGTATGTATACTTTTATCACAATTTGTTTTCTTTGTTGAGGAGATATGCATCACTAAACATTATCAGGATCATGGACATCAGCAAGCATACAATAAAAAGGACTTCCTTCAAAACTTGTGTTCAGTAAAACCCAAGCAAAACTAAGTTTTGTAATAAATGTCAGAAACAAATGTCAGTAAACTTATTCACGTTGTCTCCAATTAATTGTTGTATGAGAAAATACCCCCCCAACCCCCACTTAAAAAGACAGCACTGGTACATTATATATATATATATGTATATATATATATATATATATATATATATATATATATATATAAAGGTAGGGTAAAGGAGTCCCATTACCTATAAGGTCGTAGGGGAGCGAGGCGTCAGAGACCTCACTTCTCTAGGGCCAGCATATTGAGGGCGGCGCCCATCTCCTCTCCCTCGCTGCTTTACCTTCCCTGACCCTAAAGAGGGCAGGTACCCATTTACAGCTGGGTGAACTGGGGGAACTGTACTGAAGCCAAGGCGCGCAAACGGTCACCCATCCAAGTGGTAACCACGCTCGACGCTGCTTAACTTGGCTGGGGGAAAGCGAGTGCTCCGACCACTGAGCTATCCCGTCCCCTAATTATATATATATATATATATATATATATATATATATATATATATATATATCAGTACTGGTCTCTTTTGTCGTAAAAAGTCAAATACTCAAACCACTATAAAAAGTTGAATAACCCATAAAGAACAAAGCTGCTGAGTCATTATAAAAAGTGTTAGTGTGATATACATACGCAGGGCTAAGATCAACCAGGATGAGTACATGTAGTTTTCTACAGAAGTCACAACGACAACAACAACAAACAGCCCGGGTCTAGCCCACACAGCTAGCCTCAACATCCACATCGACTTCCAGACGGGCTGACAGAGTCCTCCTTGCTCAGGTGTCGGATGACTCCGTTACCTTGGGTGACTGACTCTGAAAACCCTTCCAGTTCTCCATGCTTCGCCATCATCTCCTCTATCAAGTAACTGTAGACAGGAAAAGGGAAAAGCATCACTAGACAGTTTATGCCTGGAAGAGACAATATCATATATGTGGAAGATGTCTGGAAAAGACAATGTTATATGCATATAACATTGGCAAAGAGAAACTAACATCTAATGCTGTCCAACAAACTGTTCTCAGGGCTGTAAACTTTCCTGTTTATAATACAGCCATAGATCAAACACTGATGCACTGTGATAGCTTAGACGACTTTGAACTATCCAAATCTATTTTTGAACATGAAAAGAACAAACTTACAATGGACTTTTTTTATTTTAAAAACAACCAAAACATAACCAAACAAACAAACCCAACAACATGCAGAATAAAACTTTAAAATGGACTCCACAGCTGTCAGTCAGTTTCCCTGCTTTCAGCTCCTCTCAGCTGCTATCCATCCCATCCCAGCTGCTGCTAATCATAGCTGAAAATGACCACACTTGGACGTGGTAAGAGGGAGGGGCGTGCTAATTTTAGCACTGGACTCTGGACCCTTGACTTGAGTGGTGCTGGATTTGTGACTCCAGGCAGGACGCACTTCATCAAATAATAAAGTCATCTAGTCCACTGCCACAGACACAGATTCCCCTACAATGCCCCACAGCTTCCCCCAGAACTCCACAGTACCCCACACCTGTTTGTCAACAATGATAGAACTATAACTGCCACACAACCAGGACTCTTCAATCATGGCGATATAACTGCCACACAACCAGGACTCTTCAATCATGGCGATATAACTGCCACACAACCAGGACTCTTCAATCATGGCGATATAACTGCCACACAACCTGGACTCTTCAATCATGGCGACATAACTGCCACACAATCAAGACTCTTCAATCATGGCGATATAACTGCCACACAACCACGACTCTTCAATCATGGTGATATAACTGCCACTTCAATCATGGCGATATAACTGCCACTTCAATCATGGTGATATAACTGCCACTTCAATCATGGTGATATAACTGCCACTTCAATCATGGCGATATAACTGCCACAAAATCAAGACTCTTCAATCATGGCGATATAACTGCCACACAATCAAGACTCTTCAATCATGGCGATATAACTGCCACACAACCAGGACTCTTCAATCATGGCGATATAACTGCCACACGACCAGGACTCTTCAATCATGGCGATATAACTGCCACACAACCAGGACTCTTCAATCATGGCGATATAACTGCCGCACAACCAGGACTCTTCAATCATGGCGATATAACTGCCACACAACCAGGACTCTTCAATCATGGCGATATAACTGCCACACGACCAGGACTCTTCAATCATGGCGATATAACTGCCACACGACCAGGACTCTTCAATCATGGCGATATAACTGCCACACAAGCAGGACTCTTCAATCATGGCGATATAACTGCCACACGACCAGGACTCTTCAATCATGGCGATATAACTGCCACACGACCAGGACTCTTCAATCATGGCGATATAA